>JAYMSZ010002612.1:0-11731 GCA_036897665.1 Pelargonium citronellum
AATTTCATTGATAATAAGATATTTTAGAAGAGAGTAAATAATAAGAGTTATGCTTTTTTTAGCTCAATGTTGCATCCTGCAACAATGAGGCTCAAATCCGTTCAGCACAAGCCTATATTCGTGTGGGCCAAGCCGAACTCTATCTATCCGTCCATAGGAGATTCTAGAGACTAAGTGTTCCAGCACACTTTAGATTTCCATGTCCTACTAGGATCAGTAGTTTGTTTAGTTTCGAGTTTTCCTTGTACTACTAGGATTAGTTTAGCCTTGTTGTATAAATAAGGAAATGACTTATTTGCCCAAACCATCTTTAATCTTGTAATTTCACAGAGGCATAATACGAAAGTTTTCCTTTCAAAGTTCTTATTTGAGGCTGACTTAGACGAGCACACGGGGTGCACAGGAAGTCTAAGTGTCAAACGACCTTGAATTTGTTAAGGGAACATTCAGGTCGTTACAGAGAGCCCAGTTGGCAAGCAAGGCTAACTGGCAAAGAGACAGACTGAAAATATCGGATGCCCTACTGATGTGCAAATCCAGTAGGTATTGCGCCACCATCCATCACCTACCCTGTTGGTGTGCAAATCCAACAGGCAACGATCCAGAGCCCGCGTGCCCCACCTCAACGACAGCCAATTAGAAGCCGTCATGTGTCAGGTAAACTTGTAGACTATAAAAGGAGTCTCGAGCTCACATTATCGGGTTCAGTCATTTTACTCTCTGAACATACTCGCAAGAACTCGTAACACTCTCAAGCGTTCTTCGTGTTCTTCGTGTGTTCATCGCATTCTTCGAATATTATTCACCTCAAGAAAATATTCAGAGATTCGATTATCAGTCAATACATTAATTTCAATTCGTGTGGAGACTTATTCTCACGCCGGAGGCGGTTCTTCAGACACACATCCAGAGTACTGCTTAACGGTGCGTAACCTGCGCAGGCCCACTGTCACCGACCGGACGTGAATCACTGCTACCACCTCAGACTCGAAGACCAGAAGACCTTATATTGACTTAGTCAAAATTCCTAACATTTGAGGCAAAGAAGACCACACTGAATTTAATCAGAAATCCTAACTCAACAATAAGAAGACACGACACCGTATTGAACCCTTGAATTTGACTTAGAAAAAGAGTCGAATCAATTAGCTAGGTATATTTAACATTTTTGCATTGATAAATGTACGCAAGTTAACTAATGAATGTATGTTCATTATATATTGTCTAATCATACAATACTGTTAGCTTCGATAAATGTAAAAAACTTCACCGACATTTTTTTGCAGTTCAATTTTGCCTATTTTTCACGAATGAACGTTTTTAAGTCTGATAATAAATGTATTTAAGTTCATGGATAAACATTTGCAAAAACAATATATGTAAAACGCAGGCATGATGTGCGTAAATGTGCCTATTTTTACCGTTTGATTCACTGTTATCGGTGTCCAATTTTTACAACCAGTTTTCTGATTTTTGTTTGTATGTTTGGGAATGTTTTATAATCTTGCAGGCTATGAAGGCAAAGGAAAGGGTTCTTGAAGGAAGATCATTTGAAGAAGATGGAGTAAATTGAAAGTTCAAAGTACATGCATGTAAGACCAAATTTTGTTATGTTATAAGGTTTGTGTTTAACAATTAATCAATGCCAAGACTGGTCAGTGTAGTATATACGTGCATTTTGAACCTTTAAAAAACTTAGATTAGATCTCTATGCAGCCATTAAACTCACTCAACCGATTGTAGCCAGTTTTCAGATGTTACGTCGCTATTTGTTGACACGTAATCACGACACATCGGATACAAAATCTACGCGCACATGCCTTGTCAGGCAAAATATTGCATTTCATTGTTATTATTTTCATCACAAGCGGCCACAACAACTCATTTTGGTTGTCAATGATGAAAAAAATGAAACGGTATGATGACGTGTCCGTGTCTGGCGTGGCATGATGACGTGTCAACAGATGTTGACGTGGCACCTGAAAACCGGCTACAATCGGTTGAGTGGACCAAGACATGTTGGGTCAAGCGGTTGATGCGCTTTGGATTTTCTTTGAGGTCTCAGGTTCGAGTCTCCTTGCCGACGGGATGGGGTGAGATTTATGAGTTTAAGGAAAAAACTAACAAGTAACTCGGTTGACCCCCCACTTGAGGGTGAGATTTATGGGAACTAAAAAAAAAAAAATAGAGAGACAAAAAATTTAACCCATAAAAAAAATAAATAAATAAAACTAACTTCCTTATATATCACACAATATATATTCAGGGCTTGTACCAAAACGATCTTCATCAAATTGCTGATGCATGCATATATATGAACCTGCCAGAGATGAACTCAAATTTCATTCATTTAAATACTATGAACTCCATCTATATATATTTGCCATGTAAACCTGCAATCAGTTCAAAATGGAAAACCATAATTATATGCATATAACATGTTATACCTAAACTAGAAAATAGAATTGCTTGGTTTTACAATGCTGCTCTGTTATCATTTGTCTCAAAATGATCAATGTCTTAGTTGAAGTTAGTGAAGTTAGTGTTTGTACATTTCTTTTTGTATGCTCGGACATGTGTTGTAACAACTCAAAGAAACTAACTTATTATAAAATACTATTAATACTTCATATATAATTAACTTCCGAACGACACTCATTTTGAGACAAATATGCCACTCAATTTGGGACAAGAGAGTAAAATCAATTCATTGATAATAGCAAGTACACACATATATAGAGTGGAAAACTTAGGTGCACAAATGAAGATCCATTCATGGATTCACTCTTCAGCAAAGCCTCCTTCTAACTCCGTTTGTGCACTTAGGTGCTTCCAGTTAAAAATGTACTCTCTCCGTCCCAAAATGAGCGTCCTGTTTGTCTAAAATTTTATTTCAAAATGAGTGTCTTGTTTCTATTTTTAGGTTATTATATTATTGTTTTTCTCATATTACCCTTGTCACTTATGCACTACATGAAAACCTAATATTTCTTTCTCATATATTCATTTCCTCTCTATAGCTCCTCCCTCTGTCTTTCTTCTCTTGTGTGATACCGATCTATATCTCTAGCTCATCAATGCCTAGTTTCGCTTTTTTTTCTGCGCTATCGTTTTCAATTTTGGTTTTCAAATGAACTGCACATGAGCAGATCTAAACTGCACATGAAGTGTAGGCGGGAAAGTGAGGGTAATATTGGAAACATATTAAATTATCTGGTAGTTTTTAATTTTTGCAAAAAATGGAAACATGACACTATTTTGGAACGGAGTGAGTAACAAATTTGAAAGTGTTTTTGTAGAAATAAATATATAAAAAAAAGGTGAAAGAAGAGCTTACTTAATTAGGCTGGTGCCACTGTCGTGCTAAATCTCTTGGAAGAGATGGTTGAGAGAGTCCTTGGTAACCACATCATCCCATTCCAGCTTGTCCCACCATGATCTTGTTCCTCTTATCTCCACCATGGTGTTTGCCTATGTTACCAGAAAACTATCACTAGGTAGCGATCTTCGTTCCGAAACTTTTCGTTCCGAACTAACGATCCGAACGGAAAAATTTGTATTCCCACTTGAAGAAAATATTTATATATAAAAAACTTAACTTTTTTCCTAGTAAAATACCCCTAAGCAATAGAACAACAGAGTTTTTTCTTGAATATATGCTATGGATTAAAGAATATATAGAATTTGAACTTTGGATTTAATTATGTTATTACTAAATGTTTTATGTTGATTATTTTATATCTCATAAAATTTATTTTACTAAATAAATATTTCACGTTCCGAACAAACGTTCTGAATAAGCCTACCCCTAACGTTCCAAACTTTAAAATACTAACGTTTTGCGTTCCCGTTTCCGTTCCACGTACGGAAACGTTCCGCGATCTAGGTAACTTAGCTTTTGAATATCTCTTCTCGCAACCTAGACTATACTTTTTTTGGGTAAATTTAGGACAAACAGGACCTTAATATGTGTGTGCAAACGACAGATGATTCTTCATTAGAACTAGTTTTGTAGCTATAAGCAGCCTTTTCTGGCCCTTGCACTGAAGGAGCAGAAAGGATGGCTTTTCTAGGTAATTGGCCTAAGACCAGATCATCATTCTAAGAATGCATTGATTTATTGTTTGGAATAATTTGATAACTTTACTAAAAACAAAAACAGAGATGTCCAATGTCACTGGGCCACTCTTGATGAAGTATTAGGTATAGCACAAAAATCAATCATAAACACTAAAAAAGGTTTTTAATTTTCTTGAGTTGATGAGCAATTGAGCATCAAGAGGATGAGATTATATAGAGCAAGCAAACTGTTAACCGTGGATTGAATTCATTTGAATATTTGATGGTTGGACTGTAATATTGAACAACTCACAAGACTATCTTCTTATGCTTAGAAGTGAAATTTTGAAATAGGTTATCAATAGTGATTAGCCATATTGATTTCAAAATATTGGATCAGATTATCTTTTGTACTCTTGCTCAAGCTCAGATTATCATTTAGGTGATAATATGGCTTGAGAACTGATTTAAATTATACTGTTATAGTTGCTTATCAGATTTGAAGTAGATGGTTATCATATTCGACTATTCGAGAATATTATGTTGGTCTGGCAAACTTGGACCTTGTACACTGCAAAAATAATTTCTTAAGTTGGAATTGAAACAATGTTATCTGAAGTTGCTCTTTTCAATGTACTATCAGTTTTGCACAGAACATAGTATTGTGAAACAACTTTATATCAATGGATTCTTGTAATTAAAGTAGTTCTAAACACTGCCTTGGCATAAAGTTAATGGTAATGTAGGGATAATATGTACTAGCTAGATTTAAACAATGGATTTTTAAATTGCTCAAAACATAGAAAGCTGATTTGTTGTGTTTCATGAGACTTTGCCTGATGGTGACGAGTGATTCTTAGGGAATATATTAAAGAAAAGATCACGATGATGATGATGATGATGTGTTTCAATTTTCCAATGTTACTGAATGTATCTTTACTAAAGTTGGTTTTGGGGGTTTTAGTTTGCTGCTTTATACATCTTTTTGGTTCAGGATTCTCTACGCACCTGCTAATGTCAGGAGAATCACAATCTTGAGAACCTTGTAGAGCTTGCACTTGCTTGCTATTTTCATTGTGGAGCTCTTTGATTTTGAAATATTTCACAGTAAAACACTTTGCTTCCTTGCTTATTCAAAATTGAAAAACTTGAAATTCAACTTTATGATATGACCCTATGTTCTTTCTCTATACTCTTGCGACTGTGTGCTCTGTTCTTTTCAAATTACTATTATGATTCAATTTGCGTTTCTTTAGGTTAATACTTCTAATCAACTGCCTCATATTAGTGTGTTTATTTCTTGCCTGGTATTAATTGTATAAACTTCTTTATTTGTTTTGCAGTCTAGTGATGTCACTCTCTATGTTGAGTTCACGGAAAAAGTGAGTTCATAGGCTAAACAGCTTTTTAATGTCGACGAAACAAAAGTGTCTCAACTTTAATAGCATTAAACAAGTGAAGATATTGCATAATTTGGCTTTTTCTACTGGAGTTTTTGATGTTGATGGAGTGAAATATTTTAGCATTGTTGTGTGATAACATATCATCTGGCTTTCATTAGGACTAGGACTGAATGGTACCAGCTCAACATGACCAAGGTCTTGCTAGGAAACCCACTTGTTTAGCATATAGTAGAAATTCAAATAAAATAGTGATTAAGTACCATGCACATCACTTAAAACCCTCACCTAAACTAGAGACATGTTTAATTATAATCATTTTATTTTATGTCTAATTAGAGAAGTAACATTTAGTCAAATTAACTGGAATCCATGACTTAGAAGCAACCCCTACTAGAAATTGCTGAGATATACATGGAGAATAAAGCACAAATGCATCTGTCAGAAGTAAATAAATTTGCAACAGTAATTTTGTGCTGTTTTTCTGAGATGGGTTGTATGTCAATTTAGAGTAACTTCCTGGAAATTGAAATCTATTGAACAGAGTCACCCACCATACTCTTGTTGGAGCTGGCAATTCGTGAGTGTGTGTCATGCTGAAGGTTGATTGCTTATTGCACAACCAAACACAAAAACGAAACGTTTATTAATTATGTTGAACACAAACACAACAAGTTTTTAAACACAAAACACGAACACATCATGTTTAACACGGTAACTATATGGACTGTGTTGACACGACCCAACACGTTTGTTATTAGGATAAATTTACACGCATACCCTTAAGTGTGTGTGTGTTGGGCGTGTTGTTCATGTCTCAACACGACTAATTAATCGTGTGTGTTTTAGAGGCTCAACACAAACACGACACAATTACAAAACGTGTGAGCTCAAACACACTATTTTCATATTGTGTTTGTATCTTGTGTAGTGCTACGACACGAATTGCAAAGCTCTAATTCTTGTCATTTTCACTAAAATCTTACCTGTTCACAAAAACAAAGATATAGGTTAAATTTATGTCCATGATAAGGGATACCTATCAATTTATTGGGTCTTTTTAATTGAGTTTTATTTTTTGTGAGTATCTTGTTTTGTATCTTGTTCAAGAAGTCAAAGTTTTTCCTTTAACCTTTTTAAATATAATATTATATTTTATGTCTACAACAAATCACTTTTTACTTGCTCCATTGCTTTTCTTGTTCCTGTATTTTGCATATGGATAGTTTTTCATATCTTTCATGTGATTATATTTTGTATTAATATGTGATTATCTTGTTCAAGTAGTGTTACATATGTGACTCCCACTTGAACTTTTTCTCTATGAACTGTGTTACAACTAACATTGCTTCACCTTTTCATTTATTTAAGCTTACATGTTGGCAAGTTGTGTTTTAGTACTGTTTCTTTGAAGTCATTTTTGCTAGTTCTTACTGAAATTTTCATTTATGCAACTTTTATACTAATTTTGTTACAGAAGATCAAGGATTTTATCCTGTAATTCATAGTTTCCCAGGAAAAAATCAGTGTTGCAATTAGTACACATTAATGAAATATAATTCTGGAATACATAATAAATATTAAGCATCTGTGGTTAGATCCCAGATCCATGCTGCCACCAACAGTGGAAAGATCTATTCTTGAAAATTAACACAAAAGTTCTTGGAGTTTGGGTTGTCTATTAGTTTATAGTGTGAGAGCAATTAATACATGGTTAATTAAATACTACACATTTGAGGCATGACACATAAAAACACACACAAAACTAAAGTTTCTACAAATAAAAATATTTAGCAGAAGAAGCCTACATATATAAATGTCCAAAAGATACTAGGAGAAGTGCATTTTATTATTCATTGGGGTTGTGATTTTGGCGAAGATTAAGCCTTAATCGCCGTTCTCGAGTTGCTTCATGGATTTAATTACCTACCATTCTTTGGCATCATTCATAGACCTGATCAGTCCTCAGTCATCACTGCAACTGCAAAGAAAGTTTCTTGACTCAATTTAATTTTGTTTTCTTTTTTGACAGATTCTTAGAAGCTGCTTTACTGATCAGAGATCACTGTCAAGATGACCCCTGTTCTCTCTTCTGATTAACGACAGTGCCACAATTTTCAAATATTGTAAGCGGGTACATATCACGTATATGTCTTTAACTCTTGTACAGTTGTTGTGTAGAATCTTGGCTGCTGATACCATTTGGATATGAAACACTTATCTAATCACTGTCATTATACATTTGTAAATGTTATTAGTATATATATTAATATCGTCCCTCTTGTAATGTGTCGTTGACTCTGGTCATGTGCCAATGCTCCACTTACTGCAGAGATGTTGTCCCTCTAATGTCACACACACGTTGTGGCATGTGGTGACTGGCAGGGCGACGTAAAACTGAAGTAACTAGAACACACTTAAGCTAGTCTCTTAGTTTTTAGTTTTTTACAGAAACATGCACATTTTCATTGTTACTGATATAATGTCACAGTGTCATTATCTGAATGCGCCAGACAAAAACTATCTTCTTGACATTACTTGTTTAATTAAATCTTATCATATTATACATAAATTATAGTACTCGAACATGTTGTGTGTGAGGTGTGCGGTTTAAGGAGATTCCTTTTGTTTTACGCATGATTTTAAAGACTGAACCTTTTCCCCCGTTTTGGTGATCTGTTAGTTCAAAAGAGTTAATCATGATTCATGAATTTCATTTACCGGGCACCATTGTGTGTATGCTGCCAAACAATCCTTATTCTTGCAGTTTTTGGTGATTTGGTCCAAGAAGGGTTTTGTGTGATTTGTGCAACCAAACAAGCCATAGCTTTCAGATTTAAGTCCTTGTCAATGACAAAACCAGAAAAGGGAAAAAAGTTGCATACCCCACAACCAGCAAAGTGGATGGCAATTCCCTTAAATTTACCTGATACCCAGTGGCAAAGTGGTCATCAAGGCAGTTTATAAATCCATATGAACAAGGCCCATGATTCCTCCACACAGATACACACAAAGTTCACACTACAACTTATGGTTGGCCCATCCCATTTAAAAACCAACACCTCCTCCTCCTCCTCCTCCACCACCACCTTGCATCCTCTTCACAAAGCTTTCTCTATGAAGCTGTTGCCTGCAGCATCTTCAACCTTAAGCTCCATGAAGATCAAAACCTTAATCCACACCCTCATCATCTCACATGTGTGCCGAATAATCCGCGCCCTCTCCAAAGCCAAAACCATTCTCATTCAGATTCTAAAAGAGAACCAGCCCATTCAGCACCTCATGTACCCTCAAAAGAACAAGTACAAGAACAAGAAGATATTCTTCGGGTCCTTCAGATTGCATTACAACTGGTGCTCTTCCTCCCATGTCATGCCCGTGCCTGCGCCAGACCTGGATGAGTACTTGTACTATGATTCCACCTGGAATTCTCAAGAAGCCGGAGGTGATTCATCTTCCCAGCTTTCAGGGTACCTCCAGTGGCTTTTAGAGAAGGGTCAAGAAAACGGCACCACCTGCAGTGAGCAAGAGAAGAATGAGATCGACAAGCTCGCGGACATGTTCATCGCCAACTGCCACGAGAAGTTCAGGCTGGAGAAGGTGGAGTCTTACAGGAGATTCCAAGAAATGCTGACCAGAAGCATGTGATTTGAGCTGTGAAGGTGTTTGATATTTTTCTTCTTCTCTTTTGCTTTCCCAGTCTTCTATGTCACATTGGTGGGGTTGAGGGAAAGCTCAGTCATTGGGTGGATTAAGTGAGGTCTTCTTTTCTTTTCTCTTTTGGCTCTTTTTTTTTTTTCTTACTTTTGATCCTAATGGTGTCTTCTTGGAATCTTGGGAGGATTGTACAATATGATATAATGGGTGGTTTTTTTGGGTGTTTGTACTCTGTACAATTCAGTTCTCTTCCAAATTAGAAGATGAAGCTCAAGGTTAATTGGAATTTGCAAGGTTTCAATGGTAGAATTGTGCTTCTACTATCTTATGAGCATTTGTTATTGCTATTTTGCTACTATCTTATAAGCATTTGTGCAGATTTACAAAATTTGCATTATGTCTGCCACAAATGAGTGTCTCATTTTCCCATGCCAATTACTTGATGAACTATCTACTATCATGCTGATCAAAGGGTACAAGGAAATGGGCTTTTCTTTTTCAATTTTTAGCTTCTTAACAAATTAGATATTAATAATGTATTCTACTGCAGAAAAAATGTGAAATCTCTCGCCACTTGATATATTAATTTAACTCTCCATCTTTCAGATTAAATTTTTCATTTGAGCCTAGTGATCTATTTTTATTACTTCTCTATTTGGTTCACGTTCAGAATACATTGTAATATTGGCCGCTTGATATACTAGTTGAGTCGTCTAAATCGAGCAGCTTGCTGGCTAGCATTGTAAGTTTGATTTTTTTTGTTCTAGCTAAGAAGGTGGGCCCATTTGCTGGTTAGTGTAGGTGATATTGAGATATGTTTTGGCATATCTAAGCTGCTTATTTTCATGAAGCAATTAATAAATAAAATCACTGCCTGTCCACTTGTCTTTGCCTAATTACTGTATCTAAATATCAGTGTCTGTCTTCTCCTATGTATTTGTTCTGAGTCTGACAAATCTAACATAGAAATTTGAAGATTCCCAATAGTTACTTGCCATATGATAATATATTATAAATATATAAATAGAAAGTTGCTTGTTTCTACAGCCATGGATTAATGAAGCTTGTGTTCCTTGAATATTATCTTCTCAGGCAGAGATCCCAAACAAACAATCTTTCTTACATTACACTCTATGTTAAAGCTTATCATTTTGGTCATTACAATTATAATGATTTTTGTACAATTAATGAGCTAATTAATAGGGCAAAGTAGTGTAGAAAAGAAAGACTCGGTAGATACCAACCCACTCTACTAACAAAAATAAAATCTCTCAGGAAAATTGTAAACCAATCCATTTTATTAAGTCTGAAAAAAAGACCGACTACATATTTAACAAATAGATCACTTGATTTGCAGATCTTCTAGCAAACAAAAACTCTACGCTACCCAACTGAACTACATTAGCTAAAATATCTTAGTAACCAATCTAAATGCCATGAAATTCTCTTTCAGCATGTAAAGCCGGATTAGCAACTGAGAATATGAGTTAAGAACGATATTACTCCACCTTCTCGCTTCCACCCATTCTAGTGCCTTTCGAACAATAATTGCTTCCACCAATCTAACCTCTGACACACTTGTCCAATCGGCCACCCCAAACTCTACCCGACCCATCCCGAACCACCCAACCCGCTCCGCAAAAGTAGCACCATCCACATTATCTATAAACTAAGATGGGGTCTTTAAATAATATTTACACTGCAAATTTGAAATAAAGTAGTAAGAAAAATTTGGAGCAGCAAAGTGGTGTGAAAAGCCTAAGCCTGTACTGTGGCTCTTATAGTCTTAAAACACTTTTGTGATGCAAGTTTTCCAAATCAATATTCCATTTTCCAAGCACTTTATAGCTATATCAATTATCATCACACACAATCAATATACACAATTAACTATTCTAAATCATAAAAAGATGATTTTGTTGAGCCTCATACAATCCACAAAGCACATGTACATGACAGTAGCATGATCACAATCTCACAACCTGGTCTTTACCAATTCATCAACTGCCCATCTTTTGGAGCTCTCTCTTGCATCATTTCTAAGTACTGCAAAATTAGTAGGTGGGTTTAAACAAATTTACAATCTTTAATAATAAAAAAACCCAAAACTATCTGTATATATCTGGTTGCAGCATATGTCAGCTATCAAATTATTATTTTTTTCTTGCTTTGGATTGAGATATATGATTGTTTTCAATTTTCAAGGCAACAAAGAAAAGTAGCCAATAATTAAGATTGTTTGATGAGGGGACCAAATTGGGGACCAATACATGATTTTCAAGGTTGCCTCCAATGGACCAAATTGGATTTGGACAACAACCTCCAGTCTCTACAGAAGAGTTCAATTTCTGATATCTCTTGGAAAAGAAAGTTTGAATGGCTCACTGACAGGTTGATTGTACCATTTCACTATATGGGACCTTGGTGGGTCATCTATGACACAAACCACATGAACAAGCATGTTCTGTATAATCTGTGTGTGTACCAGAATCTAGTACATACAAATGATTTTTAAAAATAAATAAAGGGTTAAAAGTTCAAATGCTACTCAATCTTTGAGTTGGAACCCAGTTTAGTGCCCAAATTATAATTGTACCAAAGTTAATACCCACACT
>JAYMSZ010002613.1:0-11730 GCA_036897665.1 Pelargonium citronellum
CTATGAAATCATATAAAATAAAATAATTTACATTTTCATTTTTAAAAATTATTTAAATATTAAACTTATCAATTAGATCGTGACACGTAGGATGAGTTATTATGACTCAGTAGCCATGTAGGATAAGTTAGGCTAAGTCGGATAAAAAATAATTTAAAATTCAAAATAATGACATATCAGCACGAGTTAACGGACTTTTGAACGAATTGTAACGACATGGACGATCACGGTTCACTTTTTGATATTAGAGGGACCATATGGGTAATTAATCCCTTTTTTTTTTAATTCTCTTAAACATTTTTTTTTGTCTCTCCAAGTGATAGGACTATCTAATTATGCGAAAACGCATTTTTAAGAAAAACACGTTAGCGGAACAAGCTTGCTCGCGGAACAAGCTTGCTCGCGGAACTCAAACATAATCGTGAAGTGAGAAATTAGGGCGCCACGAGCAACGTTTCAAGTCCGCGTTTCTTCCCGACTTGCGTCATCGTCTCGTACCTCCCAACACTTCTCGATCTCCTTCTCTTCACACCAAATTCACTCCACAATCACACCCCAAACCCTCCAAAGATTCACTTCAATCCTATTGCCACCAATTTTTCGCCCCCAAAATTCACAATTTCGTGCCCTCGAAGTCGATTGCATTCGATCCCGTCGTCATCCATAAACTCACCGTCACTGAGCTCACAAGAACCCTTTTTTTATTTCGGAATTCCGGGAATTGGAGATGAATTTCTCTTATTGGCCGTTGTCTGGTTGTTTATAATGCGACGGCAGCTCGTTTGATTCGTGAATTTGCAAGTTGCTTAGTTGGGTTTTTCGTTGGAGTGCGCTTCGTGGGTTGAGGAAGAGGCTCATGGTCATGGACTACGAGCTCTCAGATAGCAGTGGTGAGTTCTCTTGCGGATTTGCTTATTTTTCCTCCAAGTTTTTCCCTTTTGGGTTTCTAGGGTTTTTGCCTGGTCAATTTCCCGAACTTGGGATCTGTGTTTGCTGAATTTGGTTTTTGAATAGTGTTTGGAGAGTGTGCGATGAACCAGTGGGTGTTTGATTTCTATCTTCGTAGAAATACATCAAATTTCCTGCATTTTGTACTTGATGCAGAGATTTTTGTTTTTGGATTGAATGTAATGACAAAATTAGTGTTAAAGTATTCTATTTTAGGTTTATAGTCAGAAGAATCTGGCTTTGGGTTACAAATGATGTGTCCTCTCACAGTCAAGAGTTGTCAAAGATGATTCATGTTGATGAACTTTACGACTCGTGTTCAATTAGCTTTGAAAGAAATGTGGGAGATTCTGATACATTTTAACTTATTTTAAGGTTTCTTGTAGAGTTAGTTTGAAAAAAGCCGTTATTTCAGTATTTATATTTCAGTGATATAATGGTGGTTAATCAGTAGTACTTCTAGATATTTGGAAGATTGCAGTACGATATAGTGATCTTGGTATAGGTTTTGATGGTTTGAAATTATTACTCGGTTCTGTTAGATTGTGAGTAACTAAGTTAAATCTGTAGTTCCCCTTTTGTGCAAGAACACTTTTTTTTGGTAGTTGTTATGAAGTGAAGCAATTACTGGTCTTTAAAGAGGTCATGTTTTTAAATTTGGAGGTTGGGTTTAGAAAATCTATGTATCTTATTCGACTTGATTGTCATTTCATGGACCATACTCTAGCTTTAGGAATTGTGAATATTACTATGCGTAACTACTTCATTTTAAACAGTCTACAATTGATATTTGAGGGAAGGGGAACTACATATCGTTATATTTGTTTCATGTTACAATCTAAAGATTGGGTTTGCTTTTTACAGGTAACACTTATCATCAATTTATATATTTTGTTCCTTTAAAGTTACACAAATCCTTTATTTGTTCATTTTTATGAGGTTGAGTTAGAGAAAGAGTTGATTTTTTGAACTTGAGCCCTTCTTTTAGTAAAATGGAGCTGTCAAGTTTTGCTTCTGAGTTCATATTAGATGATATTCTGGCCCCTTTTTTCTTGGGGACATAAGTAAATTACCGCAAGTATTTGTACTGTTGCATGAAATTACTACGAAGTAAAGCATGCCCAACCAACATGTATCGTTCAATTATATTCTATTTCTGCTTTGTAAAGTACAGATGCAAGACGTGGCCAGACGATTTGGCCTCAATATTATTATTGATTGTATTATTTCAGTGTAGGCATATTTGCTTGGTACATAAATATTCTAGTTTTATGCATGTTGAGTGAGATGAACTGACTATTGTTCTCAAAACTTGGCAAACTCTCTCTCTCTCTCTCTCTTGCTAAATCTTGTATGTATTTGTTGGCCATATACTAGAAATTTACTCATACTTAACTGCAGGAACGGATGATGATCTTCCTCCTTCACATCAAAATAGATATCAAAGAGGTGGCCGTGCTGCTGGGAATGGAAGATCTGCAGTTGTTGGCTCAGCTCCATTACCTAGGATGCACAGCGACATGGAAACCCAAATTCACCTCATTGAGCAAGAAGCATACTGTTCAGTCTTGCGGGCATTTAAGGCTCAATCAGATGCCATTACTTGGGTACCTATTATTTTTTACATTCATCTCTTATGACATCCATTTTTCATGTTAAGTAGTTTGAATGCCGTTTCTGTTTTGTATGTTTAGGACAAGGAGAGTCTAATTACTGAACTGAGAAAGGAATTGAGAGTCTCAGATGAGGAACACAGAGAACTTCTATCCAGGGTTAATGCTGATGACATAATTAGGAGAATAAGGTCTGCTCATATCATAAACTCTATGAACATCTGTCGTCAAATATGTAATGACTTTTAGCCTGGTCTTCATTTGATGGGAGATAATCAATTATGTTAGGGAATGGAGAAAGGCCAGTGGTCTACAACCTGGTATGCTCACTACAGCTCAGCCTGTTCATGACCCTGTACCTAGTCCTACTGTTTCAGCATCACGCAAAAAACAGAAGACATCACAGTCTGTAGCATCCCTATCCTTGGGTGCACCACCCCCTGCATTGCATCCATCTATGCAACCTTCTTCATCTGCATTGAGACGTGGTCCTCCCCCAGGAGGTAAAAGCAAGAAGCCTAAAACAGTAAGTTTATGTGGACTAGCAGAGAAACTCAGTCTCTTACAAATATATAAAAAGAATATATGCACTTTATTTGTTTTTTGTTTATGTTTTTTAACGGTGTGTATTTCTTGCTTCATCCTCAATGAAGTCCGCCCAGTTTCCTACCACAAGCCTTACGGGAAGGCCTCAAACTGGTAATCGGGTCTCTACGGGTACCTTTGCAGCAAATGAATCAGCTGAGGCAGCAACCTATGATCCACTAATTGGAAGAAAAGTTTGGACAAGGTGGCCTGAAGACAACCATTTTTATGAGGCTGTTATAACTGACTACAACCGTATTGAGGTATCTCACACTGATTATTACTCAACATCCCAATATTTTATCACTAATCTTATTATACATATATTGATAGGGTCGACATGCTCTAGTTTATGATATTAATACAGCGGATGAAACATGGGAATGGGTCAATCTCAAAGAGGTAAACTTGATCCTAGAAATTTTGAACATATTGCTTCATATACATGCTGTTTCTCTATTCTTACAAAATGTAAAACTGAATGCTTGAAGCTTTTTGGATATTGATAATAACTGCATCTTTGATTAGACTTCATATAAACCTCTTAAAAAAAATTATCAATTCATCCAAGTGAGTGCTAGTTTTATATCAGCTGAGTAGTTTGTTTCCTGTTACTTTATCGCTCACAACTTTTGTGTCTGGAATTCCTGGGGTGTTTGTGATTTTATATGCATCTTTACTGTTATCTCAACTCTCATATAGTCGTCAACCTTTCTGAAAGTCATTAAGTTGCTGAAAGATTTGTTTGATCTTTAGCAATAAGAAAGACTTTCCAAATTTATTTATACTTAGAGTGAGTGAGGGAAAGTGTGCAACAACAGCTAAGTCATTTCCCTAACAAGTTGGGGCTAGCTACATGAATCTTTTCGCAAAGCTCTTTGGAATCCTTTGTTTGTGCTCTCCTCCTCCAACCCATCTGATCAAATGCTATCTTCCCTAATATACTTAAGCATTAACATGTCTTTTCTCACTACTTTTCATGTTAAGTTAGATTTACTCCTACCCCTGTTAGTTTTAACTTTTAACTAATTGTTTTTCTCACATTTCCTTATGAGGTCACTAATCTACCTGCGCTGTACATGTCCAAACCACTTATATACACTCATCTTATCTTCAGTTGAAGCTACCATAGTCCTTGCTCAAGTAACATTATTTCTAATTTTATCCTTCCAAGTGTTGCCACATATTCACCTATAAGCATTCTCATCTCTGCTATCCCCATCTTATGGCTTTGCAACATCTTCTTAGCCGAATATTCTATACCATACAACAGTGTTGGCAGTATTGCTAACATGGTTTTAGAATTCACTGCTGTTTGTAGCACTTTGTGCTGACTAGTCATTTAATTTGTTGAATGACTACAAAGTTATGTCCTTTGGAGTTGACGTATATAGATACTTAAAAGATTACAAGTTGGTCAATTAGTTGGCATACTTGTGTAGCTGGTTACAGCATATCAAACTAATTTGCATGCATTGACATCATTTGTGCTATAACCTGAAAACTTCTTTGACTCCAGATTAACAAATCTGTGGAACAATACTGCCAGAGAGATTGACCTGATTTGTACTTTAGCTTGAAAACTTTCTGTAATATTGATTTAGTTAGGTATTTGGTTCATTCCTTTTATTGGGAGTACCAATTACCCAATTATTCAAGTCAAGGTCTTGTCTGCTTGGTTCTATAATTTCAGTTTAATATTCATATTTCCCATTCTCCTGTGATTGCTCAATGCATATTCAAATGCGTGCCTTTTTTGAATTGGCCCTCTTTGCTTCTGATCTTTAAATCCTTGAATTCTAGATATCACCTGAAGATATAAGGTGGGAAAATGACGATCCTGGAATTTCTCGTAGAGGTGCTCGTCCTGGGCCAGGCCGCGGGATTAAGAAGTCTATGGTACGTGGTGGTGGTGCTGTTCCTGGAGCTGGTAGGGGTAGAGGAACCACTAAGGGTCAGTTGAAGAAAGATTTTCCATTGTCACAGAATGGAATAGGGAAGAAGGCCTTGGGTGATATTGAAATACTTCACACTGATACTCTAATAAAAGAGGTACTAGGATAACTGGACGATTAATTAGCTGTAGAATGTGTGAGTTGTGTTACCTAATTATGTGGAGGATTTGAACAGGTGGAGAAAGTTTTTGGTGCAACTCATCCTGACCCTATGGAGATTGAGAAAGCAAAGAAAGTTCTAAAAGTGAGACCAAACATCTTCTAATGTTCTTGCATTCTCACCTTTCTTCATATAGCAATTTTTAATCAACTAATTCCTTTTGAATGCAGGAGCATGAACAAGCCTTAGTAGATGCAATTGCAAAACTTGAAGATGCATCAGACGGCGAAAGTGGTAATAACTAATTACATGTTATCATATATGAATATATGATATAATATATAGTAAAAAAGGACTAGCTGGTTTCTGTTTGTATCTTTGTTGTAGTTTTTGGGTATTCAGATTTGACCTGCAAGGCTTGTACATATATTCTTAGCTCAATTAAAAACATTCGGTTAAATTTATCTAAAAGATAAGTTGAATTTTAAAGTTGTAGAGTTTGTTTTCCTTTCATCAGTTTTCTCCGATTGCCAATACATCCTGATTTGGTTAGCATAATAAGTTGCTATAAGGTTGAATGATTATGGTGGTGGATTTATAGTTTTAAGCAGCAACCGAAAAGGTGTTTTTATAGCTTTGTTTTGTTGATGATGAAAACGGTATCCCTTTTTGGCATCAAAGCAGATGAGGGAGAACATCCATTCTCACACGGGCAACCGATGGAGCAAGAAAGAGGAGGATGGAGGAAAAGGCAGTATGATGAGATGGGTGAAGGCAGAGTGGTTGAAGGTTCAGATATTGACAGAATGGCCAGAGAGCAGCATAGAGTTGCATCTGATAATCATCAAGATGAAGGAGAAGACATGATTTAATTAACTTCGCTTGTACCATGTTTTTATTCTAATTTCATGACCGCCACCAAGTTGGCTGCATGCATGCCTCCTTGGCTTGGCTTGGCTTTTGGTCTTATTTGTTAGTGGATGAATATGAATTAGACTGGTTCATTGTAAGTTAACTTTGTAAATTTTACTTTAGTAAATGGCTCTTGACCATGTAAAGTTTTGTTTCATGGTGGTTTGTTTGATTTATGATATATTTGGTCAAACCAAAGTTTACAAGGAAAGCTCCTTGGTATCACATTCAGTCCCTTTGATGGCAAGAGCATTGCATATCAACTGTTTATTTCCTGCAATTACACAAAGTGATGAATCAGCATATACAAACAAATGAACATCTGGTCCATCCATTTATTTGTTCATTGTCCTACAAAGATGCAATAAATTCAAGGATAAGGTTCACCATCTGAGCATCATAGGAGGGCCCTTCCATTTGGAAATGGCTTACTCCTTCAATAAGATGCATTTCAGCACGTCCCGCGGCACTACTTAGCTTGTTTTTCAGTTGTTTCACACTGGTGAAGCCATCGCAAGTTCCCATCACAAACAGTTTCGGCTTTGGGGATTGAAGTATAGCTTTGTGGTGGCGACCAAAGAGAACTGAAGCAAGCAACCCGAAAGGGTACCCCAAACTTACATAACCAACCACTTGCTCTATTTCATTGACTGCTGATCCTGCAATTGGTGCACCTGCACAAGTATAGAGGCTTAGTATTTTGATAGAAGATGGAGTTTCAACCACCAATATATACTTGGAGAATAAGAATATTTCAAGAAAGCATCAATTGTGAATGCAGCCCAAAAAAGTTCCAGTCATGAAAGATGCCCCAACACAAAAGAACTTGAACATATAGCTCCATTGGAAAAAGATGCCACATTTCAAACAAGAAGAAAACATGAAAGTTTGACGTTTTCTGTTCTGAATGTTTTCAATCCACCATAGTCAAAGAAACGCTTGATTGAAAGGTTATATTATCAATTTCAATCTTGAGTTGCCAGAAAATTTTCTTAGTCGAGGGATGAATAGAAAGTTTTTTGTCAGGTAAATGTTTCTGCTGATTTCCTCATTCCTCAGTACCACAGTTTCCTCTGGCACATCTACCATTTTGAGGTGGTAGTATCTACTAAACTAAGTTAAGAAGAAACATATTTACATTAGTGAACAGTACTGGGAACTAATAACATATGGGAAATCTTCGAATCAACATTAAACTGATCCACTTATCATGGTATACTGATGTTTCGTCTTCCCAATTTCTTATCATATTCTCCAACAAAACAACATTAACAATAATATATTCTTAGGGCCAAATAACTACACCTGTATTGCAAGTATGCTTGAAGCTAACCAACTTCTTGATTTCACAACTATGCCCAAAGTTAACCAACTTCTGCTTTCAACAAGCCAACAATGTGGCCTATCATTCTATTGGCGTGTGCTTATTTTGCATCCTTGTACATTACTTGTTAAAGTTTTTCTGTCTGCAAAGAATCTGGTGAAGAAAGTATCCTCTATCCATTTCTATGTTGTTTGGTGTGATAGCTTACCAAACCACAACTAGACTTAGCTACTTATGCAAATTTTACTGTTTAAGTGTGTTATGTGAGTAAAAACTCTGCTAAAAACAATTCTAGATCCAAGCAACTTGAAGTGTATATAAAGGCATGCGATACTCTCAAAACATAACTTCGACCATATAAGCAATCAGATTAGTAGTTCTATGCTCACAATACTAACCAATTGATTCCTTATAGAATATCCAGTGACAGTTTTTGAGTATGAATATAAGTTCTTAGCTGCTTACTATGAGTTAAATGGAACACCACTAAAACTTGTTCCAAAAACTGTTCAAAATTCTATTTAAATCTCCCTTCCAAAATTAAAATGGCACATTGATCATCTAAGACACAAAATAGCTAGGATGGAGGGAACTCAAGAGTACTAGACAAAAAGTAACTTACTGGAAACTCTTAAGTCAAGGGATGAAGAAAAAAAGAGCCAAAGCGCTAGGCAATACTATGTGTATCTTAATGAGTTAGCATGTGTTTCTCAAAGATGATAGCTGTATATTTTGACAAAATGTGTGGGTGCGGGTGCTTGCTTGAAACCCAATACCTCTATATTGACTAAAATAGAATTAGTAGGAACTGTTGAGGGTACAAAGTCATTAGTGGTGGTGCCTTCCATTGTCCGAAAGTAGTATTGCCCAAGGTAAAGATCTGCTATCCTCAGATACCCTATTCCAAAGAATAACTTGAGCAAATAAAAGAATCAAGTCTATATTCTACAAAAGCATACCTCCTAGTCCTACTCAAAAGAGTATAGCTTTGATTTCATGACTGACTTCACTATTATGCAACTTGAATACAACTCCTTCTACAACTTAGATACCGTGACGGCACGGGATGTCCACAGACACCTTTAGTTGACATGTTTCACACCGGATCCACACTATATTGCCTATGGAGCCTCAAAAGAAAAGCAACAATATGTCTTTGAGATCTCTGAAAAAAGTTATCAAACATCAAAGCACCCCACAACTATCCTTAACAATCTTTCAGAACATTTTCCCACAAATCCTATAGATGTTTTGCTTTGCCCATGACTTCATCAAAACCAAATATGACAACCAGTTTCCCAAATATTTGGAATAGCATCAAGATCAAGTCTAGACCACTAAATATTTTCTACTCATCACTACCAGTGTACTACTCCACAAAAATAAAGACTATCAACTCATTTTCTTACATATATATCACTATGGCAACTTGTGGAACCACAAACAAAAGCCCATTTCACAGATCTACAAGATCAATCAATCAAAACCAATCAAACAAACAATCTAGTCACTTCCAAGGACATATGAAGTATTCCCACCAAAAAAGTAACAAAAACACAAACTTGATCTACTAAAAATTGAGTGAAAACCCATACCTGCAGAAGAACCCACCAACAAAATCCTATGAGCGGAGAGATTCTGAGAAACCCATTTGCAGACAGCAGCAACATCCTTGATTTCAGTAAAGCCAGTAAGAGAAGCCCTCCCAGCTGATCTTCCAGCTCCTCTCATGTCAAAAGTGACAGCCCTGTAGCCTCTATCAGCTAACCCAGAAGCAATACCTTTGAGGAGACCTTGAAAGCCACCCAGGACTGAGTAGGGATGGACCAGAACCACCACCAAGCTGTCCTTGATCTCGTCTTTGGGTTGGAACAGCCTGGTGTGGAGCTTGACCCCATCGCTGGTTTCAACTGAGCAGGACTCGACTGTGCAATTGGACATCGCTGAGCCCTGAAAATGGATTGAATGTTGGAGAAGTTGAGAAGCGAGAGAGGCTAGGAATTGAAGACTTGGGTCATTAATATTGGTGAGAGATGGTTGCGAGAAGAGAGAAAAGGAGAAGGCTTTGCTTTTGGTTTTGGCTGCGAATGTTGTTTGTGTTGTGTTGCGAGTTCCAATCAATGCCCCATCTACAATTCTACTTACGTACTCTACAACTACATACATACGCCATAATAGATGGATATTTCAAACAGCAAAATGCATATAATCTTTATGGAATTTCACTAAAAGCAAATAATATATGGTTTCATTCATGACACATAACGCCTTGTGATTTTTATTTGGACTTTTTTCATGCTAAAATGGATGGAAAGTTTGACAAATTTAGTCACATGTTGTGCACATGTTCTATATTTTTATTTAATGATAACAATGTCATTCTTCTTTAAATGATGTAAGATTCCGGTAACCCTATGAATTTTTCAGTCACCGGAATATGCATTTATCGCCGAAATTTGTGAACAATACCACAACTCACAAAATCAAATAAATCCAATTCAAATCAAATCAACACAATATCCCAAATCAAAATCAAACAAAATCACAGCCTAATATGTGAACACCACCGGAGCAACGACGATTTCGTCGACAGCGTTGAGATTCGAAAGTGGAAGGAGAAAGAAGCTAAGAGAGGAAACGACAGCGTTCCAAAGAGCAATGGAATAAGTGCTCGAAACGACAGCGTTGGAAGTAAAGAAGAGAAAAGGAAAAACGATGTCGTTGAAGCTAATGCATCAGTAACCGTTGGAAGCTTGGGAGGAAAGAAAATCATGGAGGCTCAACAGCCTGTCATCCTTGAAGGTCGAGACCCGCAAGTCCAGGACACCGGCGAGAAGCATGACTATCCTGTGCGTCGCAGTAGTAGAAAGACCCATGTGCCTTCACACTTGAAGGACTATATAGTAAAGAAATGATAGGAAAGAAGGGTTGTTGGTTGAATCTGAGATCTATCTTCTCTCTCCTGTTCTTCATTGTTCTTCAATCAGTTTTCATTTCTTAATTACTGTAATTGTTTTCCTGTTGATTGGTTAGCAACAATTACTTTGAGTTTAATGGAATCGCCATGGAAGCTTTCGAGCTGAGGCAATTTGATCTATATTGTTCTGTATTTGTATCCTCTGTTTGTCTCTGTTTTTGAATCATTTCTGGCATACCACCGTCCGTCGTTGTTGTTCACAGCCATCACCGGCATTCTTCGAGCATTGCCAGATTTTTTTTTAATTTTTTTATTTAATTATTTTAAGGGCTTGTTTGGTTCACATTCAAAATCATCCCTTAGGGTTATTTTAGTCTTTTTGTGTAATAAACTAACGATGTTATAACAGAAAGTTCAAATCGAAACCACATGGTGTTATATGCCATGAATGAAACCATAGGGTGTTGTTTGCTTTTAGTGATAACCCCATAAAAGTTATCTGCAATTTGCTCTATTTCAAATGTATGTTATTTTATCGTATGTGACGTGGACCATACTAAACTTTCCATGGACATGTCAATGAAAATTGCTATGATAATATTTAGCATTATTATTATTATATTTCGGTCTGAACCATGGGGTTTATAACTGGACCTGTAAACTCATGGTTGACACATTTAAGTCGTTTTACCACACTCAGACTAATCATGATAACTCACAATCAAAAAGGTGTGAATCTTGATGATCTTGCGTACCAGAATGAGTGTCTTGACTTTCTTTTTTAGAAAAAATTAAAAATAACTTAATTGATGTCAAACATTTATTTTTGTGTTCCCGTGAATTTGTATTGTAACAAAATCAAGAGATGCTAATTAATTAATTATATAAATAATATTGATAATTACATAACTAACTTCCTCGCCGATAAGAAAACAAACTCGAAACAACATTTAAAATTAATTGCATATAATCTCTGTGTACTTATCGTATTTTTCACATGTGTTTCTATAACTTTTGTGTACTAAAATAAAATCGTCAAAACAACATTTAATTCTACACTAAAATAAAATCGACTAGAGTAATCATTAAGGCAATAGTTTCAACATTGTTTCATATCAAAATGGTCAAAAGATATAATCATGATTAAATGCTATAGGAGGTTAGGAAGCCACTTTAAGTTATCATTCTGTTACTAATAAGCTGTGATTACTCTCAAGTCTTTACAGATAAAAACATCTATAAATATAAAACATAGGGGCATTCCGAGAATCGAACTCGGGACCTCTCGCACCCAAAGCGAGAATCATACCACTAGACCAAATGCCCTCATGATATAAAGCTTTAAAGTTATAGTATTAATACAATATATATCTTAA
>JAYMSZ010002614.1:0-11728 GCA_036897665.1 Pelargonium citronellum
TTAACTAATCCAAACAACATTACATGAGAATGACAATGGCAATGAGAATGGAGGGAATGGCAATGAGAATGGGAATCATTCTCATTCCCATCAAAATTCTAATCCAAATGCAGCCTAAGTATTTTGTTTTTCTCAATCCAAGACTTGTATCTAATTTGCATATCATCATCGATTTATCCTCCATTTTGCAATATGTAACCTAAGTTTGTAGGCAAAAATGTTATAAGGAAAAAAAAAAACAGAATTAAGTTTTCGAAATTTGAGTCATTAGTTCGACCATTTGTGTCTTCAAAATCCTTAACTTTGTTGTCTGGTGCATTAGCCATTAGTAGAGACAAACTATTGATAACAGCATTAATAATAATAAGATTCTATTTTGGGCATTAATTAGTATTAATATGAAAATTTAGGGAGAGACATTACCTATAAACTTATATTATTTTAAATGATTTCATTATTAAGATTGAATAAGGCTTTGGTAATAAGTAACGTTAAGAATTTGTTATATCCTAATCTATACATACATACTATAAAAGCTGGATCAAAAAAGAGGTTTATAATGCATATTAGAGCGTCACGCCATCAAATTTTTTTATTTTGACACAAAGTTTTTCATAATTACAAATCAACATATGTCCAAATTTTGGATGGTTAAGATATGGAAATTCATCAATAGGAAATTCTAATATAACAAGTTAAGTTGCTACCACAAGTTAGATGATTGTGTAAACCCTAGTTAATAATTATAAATAGAGGATGTGTTGTAGCTAGATTCTACGAAGATCGAAGGATGCTGATTAGGGATGAGGTCAAAAATACAAAGAGAATGCATCCACATATGTATCAGTCTAGACAAGATCAGAGGACACTGATTAGGGATGAGATTAACAAATACTATTTTCTCATTTGAATTGATGAACGAAAGTGAATTATTTTGTATTTCTTAATTTTTCAAATATTTTAATATTTTGTACGAGTTATCAATTAAATTATACTTTGTAGAAGAATATTATTTTCAATTACGTACTTTCATCTAAGAAAACGTTATTATACAATGTGTATGGTGTGTAATATTATTTTATTATAAAAATATATATTAAATCTTTCTTCAAAATCATATGTATATTATGTGCATAAACTAATCTTATTGTACTTGAAAGACAATAGTAATCCGTATATAACAAACAAAAAAATCTTATCCGTGCAACGCACGGAACACAAACTAGTTTCCAATGAAAATCAAATGTGGTACCCAAATTTTTATCCTATCAGATGCGATTCTCAAACTTTAATTTTCAATACAATTTAGTACCCATCGTTAAAGTACGTCAAGTGATCTGTTAAGTCATGTCCACGTGTACACTGGACTACTAACGCAAAACTAATTCACATTTCAATTATATATTGCTGCATTTATAAATATCATGGAGACGTCAAAATCAAAGGTGCAATCACAACTCAGCATTCATGGATCAATAATACAGTAATATATATAGGCCAAATAATCCTAAATCATTGTATAGATAAAATTAGAATTACAGAGAAATGTTAGGGACAGACAAAACTGAAAACAACAAAAATCATAGCCCTTCTCGTCTGTAAACCACAAATGAAATATGAACCAACCCCCTGAAGGGAATTCCTGTACATTTTAGTGTCGTTTAAGCGAGGCTATTCAAAACCCAGTCTCTCTGATGAACCATTTTCTATATTCAAGATTGGCCTCATGAACACAAAACTTTGTTACAGAAACAACAAAAACTGTGGAGTGACCTCCACTTGTTTCCACAATGCATTCTGCTTACCAAAATCTTTCAGAATTGCAGCG
The DNA here is from genome assembly GCA_036897665.1 of Pelargonium citronellum. NCBI lineage: Eukaryota > Viridiplantae > Streptophyta > Magnoliopsida > Geraniales > Geraniaceae > Pelargonium > Pelargonium citronellum. The sequence goes on from JAYMSZ010002614.1 coordinate 1,829, forward strand.
TCTCTATAGCCAAGAAAAGAGAAAAAAAGATAGTTGTCAGACCACCCCTGAGATACAGAATTGGGATGGGTGTGATAAATGTACTCTGATTTGGAGTCTTCAAGTTAGTTTCCAGCTGCAAAGCAGCTTGCTCAGTCAGAGTTCTTTACAGAACCTGAGGATGAGTCCGTTCCGTTGCATGATTCCTCTCCATCTGGAAAAATAAGGAGGTCTCCTTGGTGATTGTTCTCATTTCCACTGCTTCGAGGTTTGCCTGGTCTTGACCGAATGTTACTACCCATGGGGAATGGCTCCTAGAGAGACGAGAAATTTGGTTAGTTAACAAAGAAGGAACAAAATATCTGAACATACACAACACAAGAAGCCCATTAAACTTTTAAAATGTCAACTTTTCAAAGAAAGGTTGCTGCAAAAGTGGAGCTGTTGGAGAGAGGTAACATAGGGAGTGATAGAGCAGTCTGCTGCACGCTGGTGGAGAAGGGAAGGAGATGATTGATCATTTCTCTCTTGTGTTATTTATCATGGTAGGTTTGGTCAAAATAGTTTAAATTGGGAAGCTTGGTTCGGTGCCTCCATCAATTTGGGAGGTTTTCATACCATTGAGTGTAATTTGGTTTTAGTGTGAATGACGATATATGGATAATGGGTTTTTACATGATTCTGTGGTCCCATAAATGTAACTTTAAGGATAAAACAATTAAAAAAAATAAAGTGTGTTTCTATGGGATTTGAACAAACTTTACATGATAGAATGGATCAATGTGCAGGTTACCAGGTTTGAGAAAGTGAAGCAAGAAGATCTTGAGTCAGCCGGTCAACACTTTTGAATAGATGGGTTAAATTTAAAGTTGATGAAGCAGCAAAAGGCAAGCAAGGTTCAGCTGGAATTGTGGGGTGCTTGGGTTTCCATATGGTATTGGGAGTGCTGATGTGAATTTTAATGAGTTGAGGGCCATTTTTTAGGCAATGGGACTTTTTATTCATCAGCATATGGAAGTTATGTAACATTGGTGGTGGAAAGCATATGGAAGTTATGTAACATTGGTGGTGGAAAGTGACGCGAAGATGGTGGTGTCTTGGATAAACAAGTCTTCGAAGTACACCATAGATGCATTAGGATGCTTTAAGAAGATTAAAGAATTAAGGATGAGAATTTGTAGATTGCAAGTGGTCTGGGATTGAAGGGAAGTTAACTCCATGGTTGATCTTCTGGCAAAAATGATCTTTAGGGCTTGAATTACTGAGAAATCATTAGCATTTAGGAGAAGGAAACCAGACACGACCAAGTAACAAGCCTACCAGTGTATCTAGTGTTTTATTCACTTACCTGATCCCCTGCATTTGGACCAGCAGTATGGAAAAGAATAGGGCGGCAACGTTTATCCTCATTCATCAAGCTGGAATTCTGGAAATGGGCAATAAGAGCAGCTTTTCCCTGAATCCGAGCATATGCAAGACAAGCAACCTTCTCACTGTTGAACTTCTCCCATTTTTTCCCATTAAAGGCCTGCAAAGGTAATGTTTTCTTTGTTTTATATATCGCCAGTCTATATATACATGTGATCTGTACACTCTTTCAAGTAGGCAAAAAATATATAAATAAAACATGAAGCCAGAAAAACAATTTCAACAGTTCATATATTTATCTACCTGATAGAATGGAATAATCTTCCGAGGATCAACCATGTTGATGAATGCATAGCCCACATTGCATTTGTTCTGTGAAAGTAGGTGCAAAGAATCAGTAACAATTGCATCTTATGTACTTGCGACTGTGCACTATAAATGAAGTCTTCCTCCAAAGTAAAAGTTGATATGTCAAAAGGTATTCTTACTTTGAAGTCTATTGGCAAATAAATAAAATCATATGATCCACGACAGTGTTCATCTATAGCAGCCAGGAGCATCTTTGATGTATACCTATAAAATCCATTATATTGAATTGTTGTCAAAGGAGAATGAAGGAAAGGGCGAGCATATGAAACGCGTCTCAAATGAATCTGAATGCTTCACTGAATAACAGCAATGTAAACATAGAATAGATCATACAATACTCAAATGGTTGCAACTAAATTCCACCTCTAACAATTGTTCTATAATCATTCTATTAGAGTGTCCATTAAATTCCATGGTCATCAGACAAATTATCTGATATAATTTGTTCATATCAGCAGCATCCTAAGAAGACAATTGTTAAAATATGAACATATCTAAACAACAATCAATGAAGTGGCATGCATTATCAATAATTAATAGGCATATGTGCTGAAACAGATTGATCAACTAAGTTTATAGTTATCTAGGTTAATGATTGTAAGCATATCAGAATAAAAACATAAGGCGCTTGCCAAAGTTAGGGAACTATCACTACTGGAAGTGCTTTAGAATATAAAACTGAACAAAACCAGTAATAATAGATTCAAAAAAGACCATCACATACTTGTTGGGAATATTCTTTATCATGAGTGTCGTTCGGGTGTCTTCTCCACACATTATACGGTCAACATCAAGTTCATATTGCTTCTTATCAGAATGATTAGAATTTGCTTCATTTCTACGGTGAGAGAGGTTTCTGGCACGCTCATTAGGAGAACCAAACGAGGACTGCATTGATATCATCGGGTTTGCCCCTGGGAAAATGTGACACAGCTGCTGGGGAGGGGGCAGACCAGTATTTGCTGTCATGTCCAAGCAATTCCCACCAACATGAGAAAAGATGTTGTGAGAAGCAATTTCCATATGATGCAACGGAGAACCACCAGCAAAACCCGCATTCCCTAGAGAACCCAAATGAAAATTAGAAGATTTAGGAGATTCCCCTGAAAAAGTATGTGCCCTGTCCCAGAGGGAAGGATTAACAGCTGGTGCTGATCCAACATGGTGATGGACAGGTGAAGCTGTGTTAAGCATATGAGGAGATGCTCTAGGAAATCCAGGCATTTGTTGAAGTTGTTGAGCATGAACACTGGTAGCAAATGATGGTGAATTTGACCACATCGCAGGACTAGAAGGATGATGCTGATACGAGTTGGAGTTGCTCCAAGCGTAATGATGTCCATGAGGAGGGAAATTCCCATTACCAGAAGATCCAAACACTGAAGAGAAATTCACCATAATCACCAAAATGATAAAGATTAAGTTATAATGACTCCATTAACTGAAGCAACACATTTTTAACAAAACAAAAACACTCCTTGAATGATTAAATCTTCTATCATAACTTTGGTTGCAATAAATAAAACATTAGGAGCAAATAAAATATGATGTTAAACTATACTCTAACCTAAAAGTTTAAACTGTCAAGTGGAAACATTTATAAATAATTATAAAAAATAAAAATAAGAAACTGTGTGCAAGGGCATAAATTGTATGGTGCTGGAATGATGATTAATCTGGAGTTGGTTTAATCCATACAGTCAATATGGTGTATGGTTTGATTAAGCTAAGAAGAGAGGATTATAAAGGAATATGTGCAATCATAAGGTCAGACATTCAAAGTCAAGCAGCCAACATTGCAAACCTCACCACTACCAGTATGATATCAGCTACTAAAAAAAGCACTTATAAGGTCACGATCTACTGGATCTCTATACATTCTTATCAATGAAATGAGATTTCTGATGGATTAAAAAAGAATGTGGTCCATGATGGAAGTGCACAGAGAACTCAGCAACTTAAATTGTGGAACACAAAAGTATCTGCAGCTCATGGTGACCCACATTCAGACCACTCAAAAAAAAGGTTGACAAATAAAATGAAGTAATGTGTAGTGCATGGAACAAAATCTTAATGGCTCAGCAGGCACTAATAAAATTCCTGAGATGATATTTAGTAGTCTAGGTCAGTCTTTTATTATATATTTAAATTGTTAATTCCTTACACAATCAAACATCAAATGCATCTTGCAGGTGGATCTAGTATAATAGCCCACAGTTTAAATTGTAAAGCCCTCAGGCACTTTCCTACTAAGACCAGAAATTCTATTCGAAAAATTATTGAAATGCAAGAGAAGTAATCCCTGGAGCAAATAAAAATGATTAACTTACCCCCTCCATTAAATTCCATTGGATGACCATTTGAGCCTACTTTCTGATTGTGTCTATTATCAATTCCTTCTATCACTCTAGAACCCACATTGCCGGCCATGTCTGCTATATTGCTTGAGTTGTAGGGAACGCCGTTGGCTAAATTATCATGATATTCAGGCAAGGAATGAGGGTGGAAGCTTGGAATGTATTGGCTCGGAAACTTCATTTCATCCAGAGAATGATTGGGGTCACGAAGGTCAAATTTACTATCGAGAGCTGCCATTCTCATTGAAGAGGACAAGGTGTTTCGAATGCGGGAACTCTGATGAAGGAATGCATTATCAATTGACACATTAGCAGGAGACCACATTGCTGTCTGGGCAGAGCTACTATTCAAGCCACCGGATGTGATAACTACGGGAGAAATTATTACTGTAAAAGAAATTGACTGGAGATATGAGGAATTATTCGAAAAAGAAGAGAGCTTAAGGAAATGTAACAAGTAGGAGTAGGAGTTCCTTATTGAACAGAATCATACCTATATGTCCAGAAGATAAGTTGTCACGAGGACTATGAGAAAGATTAGATTCATCTTGCTCCTGCACAGACAGTTGCACCAAACTGCAAGGAACATATTTTCACACATTGTATTTGCATATGAGAAAACAAAGAAGTCGAACATAATATGTACTGTAAAGAAAGGTAATTCAGCAAAATATTATCATTCTGTTCACCATTAAAAATATAAAGTAAAACAGAAGTCGGTGTGGGTAGAGAACAAATGTCATAGAAAATCATTTTTGCCTCTTTCCATCAAGACCTAAGAACTAGTATAAAAGATTGGTTGACAAAAGAGGGAGACCGGGAGGGGGCTTAGAGTGTATCTAAGATGATGCAAATTTTGATGCACTTACCGTTTTGCACCTCCTGGTCGATTTGGTTCAAGCTTGATCTGCTTCCCAGCAATATCAATCCTGTTCAACGCACGAAGAGCAGTTTCTGCAGCTCTAATATCACAGAACTCTATGAACTTATGATGAGGCTTGTGTGGAATTTCACGGATCTGCACACCATTAATAGACTGTTAAATATGGGTATGTTTTATAATTACACGGAGAGCAAGTCAACAAACTGACTTACTTCTTTAATTTCCCCATAGATACCAAAAAGTTGGCGAAGCTCCTCATTGGAAAGAGAAGATTCAAGGTTGAACACCACAAGGATGCCCCGGTTAATATCTTTTTCCGTTGGATTATCCTGGCGTAGAAGTGTCAAAACATCAGGCAACAAAGATTTGAACTTTCACCCAAAAACCAAATGAAGAAACAAATGTAGCAGGAATATTGATAGATGATATCACAACAAGTTCTACCATGCATGTACCAAACCAAAGACTGAACAGACTGTCGCACCTTCGGAATTGAATAATGTATGTCAAGTTTCCTGCGCCTCAGTGGTTTATTTTGAAGTGCTCTCATTGCATTTCGAGCTGCCCTCAAATCGTAATAAGAAATCATAACAAAGCCACGATGCTTGCAAGCAGTATACAGAGTTTGGATATCTCCATATTGCTGGCATAACAAAAATAATTATCAATGTAACTGTCAAGATAAAGTAGAGCAACAGAAGAGCACAATCCTGATAAAACACTGTAAAGCATTATGGAGTAATATGCACCTCAAAAATACTCTTCAACTCAGAATCGTCTACATTGCTATTGATATTTCTGACAAAAAGAGTCCTGGAAGGATGTTCACCATAAGGGTGTTCACCCACAATTGAACCATTGGAAACCCCTTGACCACTAGAAACTCCCCCAATAAAATTAGACTTCTTTTGCATTGCACATAAACGATCATTGCCTTCTAACTCCATGCCTCCCCCACTGCTGAAAAGATCAAAATCTTCTATATCATCACCACTATTGACGATTGTACTATATCCTAGGTCATCAATCATTCCAGAAAACAGATCTTCTTCATCTGGGAGGAGGTTTCCAATGGTTTTCGCCTCAATCTCTTCAAGGGATTCAACAGGATCTTCTTTCTCATAGTGAGGAGCAAAGGAATTTGTAGACGGAGGGCGTAAGATGGTCCCAGGTAATCTCACTGCATGTAATGGATAAATGCACAAAAGAAGTCATACCCCATGCTGTTCATGCAAATGCGAGGAAAAAAAAAAGCATAGAACAGAAATGGAAAATTCAAAAATACTGCAAAAATAAAAAAATAGAAAACTGTATAAAGATTTTAGACAAGTAAATAAAGTTGAAACACTTGAATGATTTATGATTAAAAGAAATTGTATACAAAAAAAAAAGGCAAAATGTAAAAATCACACCTTTTTATTACTGGTATGTGAAACATAATTCAATGGCTATACTAATACAAGAATAATTGCCACCTAGAATCTTGAGCTAATAAGACAAAAGGACACTAGCACACAAATATAGAATATGATAAAGGACATTAATAGACATGAAAGGGGGAAGCTTACTCTTTCTGCTAAATACTTCTGACAGTGAGCAGGAGAACAGACTGCTCTCATGGTGGGCTCCATTTATATCAAATTTCATACCATCCAAACTATAAGAGTCTGGTTGCATACTCAAATTCGACCATGATCTTAATGGGTGATCCAAAGATTTCCATGAGGTCTTGGTTGCTTCAGAAACACCCAGATTTTCCTTCAGGTCCCTGGCTACGTAAGTCTCAGGCAGTTCCATGTTCTGTGCCCCAATTGCTGAATTTCTTTCTAAAGGCAATGAAGCAACTGACTTGCTGCCTGCCATTGGTAACATTCCATTTGCTACTGTTAGAATGCAAACACTTATACACCAATAAGATAATGAAGTTATGTTGGATCCAATCTACAACCAACTATATCATCTTTAAAAGACAAAGAGGGGGGTATGTAGGCTCCTAATTAGTCATTAAAAGTGAAATCATTACAAGATCATATAGCTATTGGTATTCAATTAACATTGGCAAGTCAACTGACCAAAATACTGGAGAGAAGAGTAGTTGATCTAAATACATCATTTCACTCGTTGATATCAGATGCCATGAGTATTATCTGGGATGAAGACACCCAGAATTCCTAAAAATACTGTTCGGTAGTGTACCTGCTACATAGGCTAGCATATTCCCATTCTTCCACTAATCATCTTGAGGTAATTGGGTAACCAAGAAATAGAAAGGAAAAACAAAATTGCATCTGATAATCCTAAATGCTTGATGTAGGAAGCCACTACTCTACTTGTTGCGGGAATCAGTTATGACAGAGGGCCAAACTTCTTGTTGACCAAATTGCCAACTTACTACCGTCAATAAAGTGTCTCCTTCCCATGAAACACCTGTCTTGATATTTTCCACTAATAAGTAAATCTAATGCTTTGAACCAACAAGGCGTTCCAACATAATCAAGCCAATTGATCATCACATTCCCACAAACGGAACAGGACCCTTTGGAACCACTTCATTCCAGGACAATCATAAAAGAAGGACAAAAGAATCAAACTTCATTTCTATAAATAGCACATATTTTTAAATTTTCAAATCCATTTATCGGATATGTCATATGTGATAGCACTGCTGCAAGAACTTCCGAATACCAACAAACCAAAACAGTTGGGACAAGGTAGCCTCTGGAAAAAATCTTCTCAACCGTGATGACTATTTATGGCAATCATTTAAAATAACGTCATGTTTCATATCTACAGGGCAAATTCTATAGGCTTCCCTTTCTCATGGATATCAAGAAACTATCCACTATATACCTACATGCATGCATGAGTTTATGTGTGTGCTTGCTTTTGCTGGTAATAATGGCTTGATCTTGATGGCTATTTCACCTATGGAATTCGAACCCATACAAATGTATAATTTGAAAGGAAACTATGTTTGAACTGAACCACCAAGCAGATGGGATTAGTCTGGATAATGGCACGATGCTGGAATATAATGATACTCACCTTGTCGATCAGACATGGCCTTAGACTTCCAAAACCCAACTTGTCTCTGCCCAATAAGAGTTTACAAGATATCTTCAAATATATGATTCAGGGGAAATAGGGATTAAATAGTTAAACAAAAGAAATAAGTTAATACAAGTCTCCAGGAATGATACCTCGGGAAAATGACTGTCTTCGTATAAATGAGAAGAAGCAGATACACCCCTGCTATCCATAAGTTCAAATGGCATTGCAAAGTCCGGCGACCAGAATTTATCAAAAGGGAAAGAAAGGCTTAAACTTTATCACTCTTCAACATTGTCCAGATTGACTGCTTTCATCTGCCAAAACATTCAAGAGTTCAGTATCCACTTTGACAGGTGATAAACCATGGAGCAGAGCCGCAAATAAGAACAGAGAAAGGAGCAAAATTAAGGACATCCCAGAAACTCAATACCAAACAACAAAAAATTCAATCTTGAAAAGAAGAATAAGAAAACCCACAATTGGAATTTTTTTAGAAATATCAATTCATCCATTGACAATTAGTTTTTAAACCAATAGAATCATAGATTCCAATGAAAAGAATAGCTCTTGCTTAATGCAATAGCAGATGAAAAACAAAAAACCAAGGAACTGAGGTAAAAATAGAGGTGAATTAAATCTTAAGAAGAAATTTAAAAAGTTAAAATTAAAATTAAATAAGCAGCTCAACTCAAAGACTGTGATATATTACAGTTTCATGAAAAAAGAAAACCACTGGCTCACCTACCAAGAACCAAACTTTAATGCTCCGTTTGGCTCCATGGAGAAGGCAAGAAAATAAAAAAGGAAAGAAAGCACTATTCTTAATCTAATCTCAATCATTACTTAGCGATCCCAAAAAAAACACCAAAAATTCAGTTGATGTGAATTTTCCATTTCCAGAAATTCAAAACACCATCTACACTTCCACCCCAGAAAAAAAAAATCATTTCTATAAAAATCTAGGCTTTCTCTTCCAGGGATCAAGAAGAACAATACTCCAGTTGTTGACTACATCATCAAACTTGGACTTCAAAAAAAATGAAAAAACACCTGAAATTTTAAAAAAAATTGAAACCCAAAGACCACAAGGTCGCAGCTGAACTCGTCAAAACTGAAGACCACCGCCGATCAACTCAAAACCACACTCCAGAAAAACCCCAATTCAGAAAAAAAAAATCACTGTTACCACCTCAAAAAAAACAAAACAAAACAAATTAACCTAACATTTCAAAGATAGCAACAACATGATCGAAGAAGAAGAGGTCACCTTTTAAGTGTCACCACGACCAGAAGCACCTCCAATTCCGCTCCCCTATTTTCTCTCTCTAGAACTATTCAATTCCAGTTCTGTAAAATGTAAGCAAGAGAGAGAAAGCAAGAGAAGACGATGGAGCAGTAGTGGATCGATCTCTCAATCTCTCTCTAAAAAACGCACACGCCTCTGTTTCTATGCTCTCTGCATTTGCAGAAACCGCCACTCACACCACAAAACCACACCGAATATATATATCTCCTTTTTTCTGTTTTGTTCCCACTCTTCTAATCCCAATCCAGACGAAACAGACAAGATGCCGAAATTTCAGGCACCATTTCCAAGGCTCGGAGGTCCGGAATTTCGGATTCCAGCGGCGGCTCCGACCACTCCCGCCGGCGAGTATCAGCTCGCCGGTTGCTCACCCACGCAGCGAGTTTTAGAGAGAGAGAGGGAAATGAAACTTTTTTAGAGAGAGAAAAAGGTGTTAGTTGGCTTTGAAAAGAGACAAAAGAGAGAAAAATAATCAAATAGGCGCGGTTCTGAAAATGATATTGTACGTGGTGAAAACTAGGGGTGGTCAAAAAACCGAACCGCACCGATCAAACCGCTCAAACCGATCCAAACCGCACCGATTTATA
>JAYMSZ010002615.1:0-11728 GCA_036897665.1 Pelargonium citronellum
TGAAGGCCCTAAGACGCTGCCCTAGGGGATAGAGACTTCTAGAGACTTCAATCGTTATATGTCGAGAATTAGCAAGTTAAATTATCTGAATCAGGACAAGTTAAATGGCACTTTTGAATCCAAAGACAGAATCAGTATATTCTGAACCAAATACAAAGTAATCTGTGTGTGCTTTTGTTAGCCAATGAAAGAAACTAGTAGCCACACATAATACAAAGAAAATACGGTTTCTAAGATCCTCAAGACTACTATTAAAATACAAAAGCTTATCCTACTTTTGGTTCATGACTTCAAGTGTTGAACTTTTTTCCAACAAACCGGCTGTGCAAGTTATGCTGACATTACCAAAAGATAATTGAATAAACAGAAATTCTGAGACAGCATAGCTGAAATTGTTATATTACAGGAACAACCAAATGGTCTCTTTTCAAAATTTACAAAATCTGCACCATAACAGAGTGGAGGAAGAAAAATTGGTGCATAGACAACCGAAATGCGTATTGGCAACAAAATTTAGCCATTCATAGATAGCAGACATGTACAAAAAAAGTGCACCCACCTCCCCGGCATATGTGATAATCCAGTTGTGGCTTTACTTGTGTTTTTCTGTTTTCTGGATCCGGTTGAAAATTGGATTGTTTACTATGTCTTTAGCAGAGGGTCGTCTATTAGAATCCCGGTTCACCATGGCCTGATGCATCAAATGATCAGAATAACGAGTCAGTGTCAATGATGGTACTGCTATTGTATCCATACAACTTCATAGTAGTATTGGTTGTGAAAAAACTACAGAGGGAGAGGTTTCTTAAAGTTATATATATATTTCTACATTCAAACGAAATTAAGAGACATTTAGTACCTTTAGCAAGTTCTGAAATTGCATTGAATACCCAGGAATCAGTGGTAGTTTCCCTCCCTTAAGATTCGACAACTGAGGCCCTGATTCTGGCAGACGTGACCCTCTGACGAGCTCAAAGATAGAAGCACCCAGGGAGAAGATATCGACCTTGTCAAGATTATCATAGTTGTCGTTCAGGATTTCTTGAGGCATATAGCGCGCATCACCCTCTTCAATTGGCAGGCTCTTATCAAGAAGAGTAGCGCAGCCAAAGTCACCTAATTTATAAACTCCATTCTTGACATAAATATTATCGGGCTTTAGATCCAAGTGAGCTATTCCCCTCTCATGTATAAACTGCAGTGCCTTCGCAATCTATATAGATATTGATATCAGTATGGTAGTTTCTCAAAGGAGTAATTCAAAATATGTTCAGATGACAGGAAAAAATTAGCAACATGTAGGAGTTTCAAACATCTTGGCAACCCATTATTACATTATGGAAAACCAATCATTTTTTTTTGCTTGTTTTAAAAAAATAAACAAAGAGAGTAAAGAAGTAAAAAAGTGAACTTTTTGCAATTCAAATAATTATCATACAAGGAAAATGTCAAATCTAAACGATTGGGAGTACCAAAAAAAAAAAATTATTGTTTGTTTACCAATTATCATGTATTAGATTCATAAATGAAATGATCCATAATGAATGACCTGATGCAATGCTTCCAGTGCTTCTCCCTCTGTGAATAATTCTGAAGCTCTATTGACTGATAAGCTATATTCACAAAGTTCCATCTGGATGTAGAGTTGTTCATTTTCAAACCAAGAATAATAGTATCCAACAACATTTTGATGAAACCCTGAAAACCCAGTAGATAAAAACAATAAAAAAAAATGTTTATAGAGAATGAACAGAAAAACTAATACGTCATTTATGTACAGACCTAACGCTGCCAAAGCTTGAACTTCCATTAGAGCTTTCCTCCTGCCAAGATAATTGAGTAAGCAAGTTGCTAAAAGAAGAAATGGATATGTGGGTGTGCAAGTATGTAGAGGCACATACAAAACACCTACCTTTCTGTTTCTTGATGCAAGTGTCTTGTGCTTTGCTTTACAGCATACATGCAACCATCAATTCTCTTCAAAGCTTTGAAAACACGACTGAAATTCCCAGTACCGATTTGCTGGAAAGGAAACACAGCTTACTAAATTAGAGAAGGTAGAGAATTTCAAATAAAAGCTTAGCTACTGCATGACAAGAATACCTCAATCTCATGAAAATCTGAGTGATATCGTGAAAGGCCATCTCCACCCATGACTGAGGGGAATAATCCTGGAGATTGTATAATGAATAAATCCAATTAATTCAGGATCTTTAGCGAGGAGTCCTTACCCCATAAGATGAAAAGGCACAATAAAAAGAATAATTACAAACAACAAGATGCGGCAAGCCAAATTACATTAGGACAGATTAAACTACATATTTCATTTTCATTTCAGTCAGTAAAATACTGAGTGGTAATTCTCAGTGGATAAACAAATGATAGAACTAATTAATAGAACCATACCTGCACATTTTAACCTTTGATTGCCAAACCGATCTATATCCATCTCTGAAGCTTCCTTTACGTAAGGATTACTAATGCAAGGAGGGGGCATAACCCGGCAGCGTAACGCAACTGCAGATTGTGAAACATAATTCTGCTTCTTTTGTGGTTCAGTTAATAAAGTTTTCTCTTTTTCTTCCTCATCTTCGCCAAAAGCATCCTCAGTAATGTCCTCTAGTTGCCCGAACAAGGTAGGACTAAGAGGATTCACTGTAATACTATCTGGAACAATTATGATATTAAAATTGAAGAAGTTAGAGAAACTTTCTCAACCAGGCATTTTATTCCACAACCAAATAACTAAATAAGATAATTACTTGAGAACATATCCATATGTAACGCAGTGGACGTTACATGAAGTGAATAACATTTATAAACTAGAAATTCACAGCCACTATTATCTTACCATTCTGAAGTATTTTGCTTTTGCCAGTAGTTATTTTTTCAGGTGATTTCGGGCAAGGTGTGTTTTCCTGGAAAATCAGAGAGTCATCAAATTCAGAACAAAAAAAATCATGCCGTCCATAAGATACTTAAACTTCAACAGCATTTACCTTGTTGCAATCCCAGCTGGTCAACATATTTTGATTATCCGGGGTGATATAATCAGGAGTGCTGCATTCTCAAAATAAACAAACAAATCACCAACAAATTAAAAATTGCAGCTAAATGAACTTTCAGTGGACTGTCATCATACATTAAAAGTAAAGAACAAACACAAAAATATAATGACATCCAATGCATTGTGCTTCCGATGATCTTTGCTAACTCCCATCATGAGTCCAAATATAAGTTATCACAACAATCTAGAGTCCACAGTGTAATGTAGATAAGAGACATTTTTGACTTCTTCCTTTTAATGCGTTGGGAGTGGCATGAAACCCTAATTAACTAGAAATTGAAAATATCCCTATCACTTCAACTGCTTCTTTAAATTTGGGGATGCATAGAGATCTTCACTAATTCACAACATAGTTTCCACAAAATTACAGCTAATTCCAGTTTCATCAATTAAATGCTTCACCATCATACATTAGTACACACAAATGCAATAAATCGAAACAGATGAAGAGAGATTTACCAAAAGAAGTCCTGGCTGAGAATGCAATCTTTCTCGTCGACAACCGCCTCCTCGCCGGCATCACCGGCGGGCCCCGAGGGAGGAATCGAGGCCGAGCGAATCTGATATCTGAGTGTCGCGAAGATTGTGAAAGAGCGAGGGATTGGAAATGGAAGTAGAAGAAGAAGGAGCTTGGTAACGGAGGAGAGAGACCTGCCCTAGCTGGAGCTGCAAGTGCCTCCCCAGCGTCCCCTTCATCTTGCAACTTGCTCTTCTGCCATTGTTGCTCCTCTTTAGGGTTTTGCTCTTCGATATCTTCATCAATCAATCGCCGATTCGATTCTCAACCACTGTGCTCTGCTCTGTCCTTTTGCTCCAGTAATAAACTAATACTTGTAATTAAAAATGGAAAATATATTTTAAATATTATTTTCGGGAAAGAGAAGATTCAAAATTGCGCGGGTTTAAATTGAGGGGCGGGTTGAGAAAAAATCAAGTGTATACGAGACTATTTTAGGTAGAACATGAAACTCTTTATGGACGATAGACAAGACGAATATACGTTGATTTTTGAATCTTGGCCGTCAAATAGCATTAGTAGAAGAGGTCGGTTGTGTACTGAGTAGCATGAAACTAAACCGATTTAGTGGGTAATTTAATTAGTTGGGACCAAACCAAACCAATTTCCACCGTTTCGTACTGTGCTGGCGTCGTTTGGATTTTCATTTTTGATATATTTTTATTTTCTATTAAATTTTTATTTTTATTTTAAAAACAATTCTTAAAAAACTCCACCTGATTTATTCATGTACTGATGCTAAAATTGTGATCGACCGTTTTGTTTTTTCTCTCTGGAAAATTTGCAAATGTGGCGGCAAAACGGATTCCCGGTAAAACCCTAACCTTTGCCTTAGCTTGTTCTACTCGGAAAAAGAAATTTCGTGGAGAAGATAGGCTAATCGTTTGTTTCTTCTGATATGTTTGATGCAGGAAAATCCTGATTCTGATCTGAGCATCTCTGGTAATTTTTCAACTGATTTCGAATTTTCATTTGTGTGTGTATATAGATCATGAGTTCATTCATCAATGTTTTGAATATACTTTTCATTTTGTTTATGCAACTTGTAGACGAAGAGGATTTCAATTGTAGTTGGGCAAATGATTGTGTTTCATTGAGCGAACAGGCAGAGAACAAGGTTGTGACACTTTGCTTATTCTACTGGTTTTGTAAATTTATGTCAATTCCGTTTTCTTTCTTTTTTTTTTCTTTTTTTTGTAATTCTGAATTGGAATTTCAAGCTGCGATGATTTTATGTGTATTTGAACTATTTTTCTGTGTTTTGGTAGAGAAAATTGGGGATTCAATCTCAATTTGCAACCCTCAGAGGTGCCTGGTTAAGCTTGCTCTTTTTGAATTTCTGTAGTTGCTCAATTCTGAATGTTGCTAAGCTTGTCTTCTGGTTTTCAAGCTGTTTACTGCAATTGCAGTTTTATGATGATCATCAAACAGCTATTCAGAACATGAGTGTTCGTTTGTGGTGCAGGTACGGATGAACTACTTCATGGAAGGATAACTAGCAGTTTATCACAGAAGGCATGTGAACCTTCTTATGTATTTGTTATTTATGATTTTGTTTATAGCCACAAAGTATTCAAATAGTTATATGTCACTATAATCAGAAGCAAGCGGGTGTCTCTTCAGAAGATGTGAAAATTCCTGATTTCCAGAATGAGAGTGATCTTAGCTGCTCCCCAGAGAAGGCGTATGCATCAGACTCAGATGTGGAGAAGATATCTGATGATGAGGTATACATTCAAGGTTCCATTGATGTTCACGTGCCTGGTTTTGTTCATTGCTGCTGGTTTTTGTTCAAGTGATTTTTAACTTCAAATAATAAGTTTTGGCAGGAGAACAATGTACTTTTAGAAGCTTCATCTAGGGCAGATGCTCAAAAGTCACAGAAAGTTAACTATCATAGCTTTGGAAACGAAAAGAAAGATGAGTCAGATACATGGTCTGCAGTAAACAAAGAAGCTGAGTCACTGGTTCGTTTGAATGAAAATGCTTCCAGTTCATCGTCTTATGCTATCTATTCAAGACCAATTAAATCTTCTGAGGGTATATTTTATTACAGATCTTGTACACTAATGTTTGCATTCCATGATATTTTGCCGGGTAGAACTTTGTCGTGCTCGTAAAAGTTTCAGGGGAAGTAAATAGGCATGTTTGTGCTTTCTGGTTTTATTTGTTACTTGTTTTTCTTATCATTTAAATGTAGGTTCTACTATATGTTATCCCGCCCCCTCAATATTCCTTAGTTTTTACTCAATGTAAAAGGTTTAGATCCTACAACTTATCACTTTGGCGGTTTTAATTACCTAAACTGTTCTAATATTCCTTGTTACCTGTGTTATGCTCTCATTCAGAAAATTTGCTCATTAAAATATATGTATGAATAAGTACATGACTGGAAAAGGCAACATTTCTTAGTCCTTTTTTCTAGCAGTAGGAGGACATAACAGGTTCATGCATGCTCTAGTGCTAAGCCTTTGGAAGGGAAAAATCAATATTTATTTCAGATTTTGATGTTCCTTTCGCTAAAATATTTGAACACCCATAGACTGTCAAAAGTGCATTTTATTTATAAGGTTATAAATTATTACTAGACCTGTTGGTTGACTATCATTGAGGTTGCTAATTCATTTAACTTGCTGTTGGGTCTGAGATACGATGTGGTTTTCTGGATGCTTTTGAATCTTTGATAGCATGACCTTTTCTTTGTTCTCTAATAAGTTCCATAGTGACGGAATTCGGTTATCTCTACCACAGGTCTCAAAGTCAAAGCCAGGCCAAAATTTTCATTTCGTTTCCAGTCACCAAAGGAAGGGGTCTCTTGGCCTCCCATTTCTATGATTAAAGTTCATGAATCAGAAAATTCTGGAGTTATGGAGCACAAAAGTGAAGGGAATGTAATATCTGAACATCTTGATGAATTTCATGGTGAGGAGGTGAATCAACTAGATATTCTGCCAACTGAAGTAGAAGGTCTTGGGAATGGTTGTATTCAACATTCAATGGCTGAGCTCTTAGGTTGCCTTCAGGATAAGAATAGTGTGCTGCAAGAAAATACTCAAATGGTTTGCTTTCTTCTTTGGACAATAAGTGTCCTTATTACTTCTTGTTGCTGCAGACTTGCTCTTAGTCTGATTCTGCTATTGGCTGCAGCACAGTAGAACAGGAGGAAGGAGAATGCATCATGTCACCAAGCGAAGCATATCTTCATTGGGAGATAGAATCATAGACAATGAAGACCCCCCTGAGCCCATGGGTAGTGGATCATCTAGTGATGATGAGGTATATTTGTCAAAACTGTTGTCTGATTTTGTCTTCTTGAATTTATCTACTGGCAAGTGGCAAGTATCTTAAGTTATATACTTATGCATGCTGTTTATCAGCATTTGAAGCTTATCATTCCCGAAAAGAAAGGGCAAACTATGGTAGATCGGTTTCAGGAAGTTATAGGTGCAACTTCCTCAAATGAAGGGGGTCTGTTTGCAATTCCTAGACTGCAGGGGTAATGTTGATAGTATAATTTCTAGTCATGAAGATGCATTTTGATATTTGGTAGCGGATGTTCCAAATATCTAGTTTTTAAGCCAACCACTCTTATGCTACCAAATTTTGCAGTGTTGGATTATTTGGGAAGTTGCAGCAAGTCATGCAAGTTGAAAAAGAAAGAGATACAGCATTCTTGAAGAGGTCACAGGCAGGAGCTAGCTCAAGTGGTAAAAAACCTCTCTTTTATTGAATTTCTAATGCTCGTTCAAGCATTATCATAATTGACAGAAAAGAGCTTCCGATTGCGTGTTCTCATTGCTTAGTTCACCTTTTGTTTCGTTTCTCAGATGAACCAGGTTGTGTTAATGTTAAAATCCTGTCTAGATATCTGGATGCAAAGTTGACTGTTTGTCATTGCTCGTTAGCTGATAACGATGAGGTAATGTTCAATGTGTATGATTTTTGAAACCTTGGTCTTTCAGTTGCTAAACAAAAGTGTTTAACTGCAGGTATAATAGTTATGCTGCAAATTATATGGTATTCTCTACCCTAACAATGCTTGAAGCTTCTAATATTTACAAGGAACATGATAATTAGATTTTTGTGGTCATCACAACTCTATATTCTTAGACATAATTCATATGAAAAGAACTGTGCAATCTAACCTTGTATGACATTGTTTTCAAAATATATTTTGATCACCTGTTCTAGAGGTAGTGACCTTATATAATTTAAGAACTTGCAGTTTTTAAAGGATTTTTGTTTGATCTCTTAAAGGATTTTTGTTTGTTCATCATTACTTATCTCTCTTTAGCACTCCCTTTGTTCTTCGAGGGGAATAAAAAGCACATGCATTGTCACAATTTGTGGTTAGAAGTATTATATAATGGTTGGAGATACATGTTTGTTTTTGCAGAACAACCTTCACTGGACAGGGGACAATGAAACAGCTATTGAAGATGGAGGGAGTAAACAGACAATTATTTTTAGTCTGAGAGTTTGCAGTGATGTTGAGCTTGAAGTCGGGAACTTGATTCGTATTCACCCTCCATGGTACATAAAGCCCTCTTTGAATCTTTACACTGAATCTGAAACCAAGTTAAACTTTGATGCAAATGGATATGCATAAGTTCATATTTTCAGTTATCCGAGAGACCTTGACCTTTTGAGAGGTTGAATTATGCAGTCTTCTTGGTATATATTACAGAGAGAGTTCTTCAGCACTGCAAGTGCTTTGAACTATTTAGCATGAGTTCTCAATGCCTTTTTGAGTCCATTCTAATTGGCATGACAAATATTGAATATAATAGTTTAACTTCTCTTGGCAGGAAGGAGGTGCAAATCATGAACACTGATGAGAGATTGATTTTATCAACATATTTCTCCCAGATTTAGTCTGATCATATTCTTTTTTGGAGTTGACAAAGTGTACTTGGATCGTTACAGCTGAGCCAGTAGAGCAGTAATTTGTCCAAAGGTGATAGATATTTTTTTGTTGATCTGATGCTATGAGCATGCTGCAAATTTATCTATTTGCTTAGCAATTATTTCAAATTATGCATGTCACTAGTCTTCAATTGTCTGATGAATGAAACTATTTTGGATTATTTTGTATGAATGTGTGTCACTAGTCTTCAGTTGTCCTATTAGTGAAACTATATATTAGGACTTGGATAAAGGAGTAGAGCACAAAGAGCACAATTCCACTTCCAAAGTACTGGATCCTCATGACATTGCAAGTTACTGACAGTTCCCCATACAAAAACACAATTTGATAACAGAATGACTACCACTGTTATTAAGATTTAGAAGTTCTTTTAGATGACAACCACCATATTTTTTATGTTTCTTGTAATACATTGGAATATAACCTCTCATATTATCATTTCTCACCAAAATTCATGCCCTCAGCCACTTTTTGGAAAGCAGGCCTAGTAGAAATATCTTCCCACCACGCCTTAACATGAGGACGGTCGTTGATCAGTGATGCACATGGAGTCTTCATGAAGTAGTAAGTGTAAGGGAGGTGGTGCAGATCAGCCAAAGTATAGAAATCACCGGCTAGATACTTGGAGCTACTAAGCTTTGCTTCGTACACGTCAAGTACTTTTCCTAGCTGCTCCAGGTTGGTGTCAATAATTGTCTGATCAGGCGATTTGCCTTGAATCGGTGCCACAAAGTACTGGAAAACAATTGCATAGATTGCGGGGTTGAATTGCTGGGATTCGACCTCTATCCATACCTTGACAAATGCTGCTTCTTTAAGGTCTTGGTGCCTTATGAGATCAAACCCAGTTTCCTTGAACTTTTCAGCCACATAAGCTGTGATTGCTCTAGATTCTGCGAGAAAAATATTCTCTACTGTTAAGCACTGTCTTTTAGAAAACTGTTCTATATGGTAACAGATTGAAACTTACCGAAAAGAGTTAGGTCCCCATCTTCTAGTACTGGAATCTGGCCAAAGGGCTGCGAGAATATAAGAGGAAAATATAAGTTTTCGTTAGATTCAATGAGTAAAAGAAGTAAGGAACGGATAGAAAAATTAGTTGCATATATTTACATTCTTGGCTAGGAATGGAGGCTGTTTGTGTTCACAGGCGAAAAGGTCCACTGGGACGAGCTCGAACTCAACATCTTTTTCATGGAGACAAGTCAGAACCCGACTGGTGCAGGTTGACATGGGGAGTCCATGCAGCTTCAGCGCCA
This sequence comes from Pelargonium citronellum, assembly GCA_036897665.1. Lineage (NCBI taxonomy): Eukaryota > Viridiplantae > Streptophyta > Magnoliopsida > Geraniales > Geraniaceae > Pelargonium > Pelargonium citronellum. The sequence goes on from JAYMSZ010002615.1 coordinate 9,771, forward strand.
TTTTCAGAGGCAGAGAGTGGCTAAAGCTCTAAAGCTAAATATGCTTGAGAAATGAAGGTCTTGAAAAAGATGCTGATCTGATTGTGGATGTGTCCCATATTTATAGACATGGAGCAACCAACACATAAGCAAGGTATGTTGTGGGATCCATTCTAGTAACATCTCTCTTCTATTCTAATATTTAATCAGTTATAATTATATAAAAAATAACTTATTTGTTAGATAACAGCTGCTATACGCGTTGAAATTCAACTGGATCTTTGATCAGTCTCACATGGTTGATTGTTAGAACCAATGCTAATAAACAACTTCAAGTTGATATCATAGCCTGTAAATCTACCTATACAAACAATCTATATTTTCCCTTTATTACGTGATCAGTAACGACCGTTGAAGAAAACAGTCTTTTCTTTTCACCTAATGCTATGTGTTCAAATTATTTTTCAGCAATGCTCCATGTGATTTGAGTCTAAAATTCTTGATGCCGAACAGAGCAGGTCTAGTGTCGCAGTTAGCATCTTCAGAGGCTACAGATAGCATCTACTGACTGTTCTTGGCACCAACCACATGGGGGCTGTGGAATCAGCCAAAAATTATTGCTGCTCAAATGAAACTCAGGTATGTGATTCAGTCAAACCATAAATTTCTGTGCAAATATTATACTGAGAAAATTGGCATCTTCTTGAGATTTGATAGCCTAGTTCCAAGCAATGGAAATGGTAATAACACCGATTGTAGGGATAGTAGTCAAAAGAAAACCCGTACCTTATACTGCATAGAAAATATACTGAAGATTATGAATAGCGACACCCGACCAATTTTCTATGGCATTTACTATTACATCTATCAAATGGTCCCAATCTTTAGGTTGTTTTTAAATGACACTAGTACAGTCACAGAAATGTCTCTGATCTTTAACCCATTTTGTGCCAAACATATAAAATAGGAATTGGTGGTGTTATTCAAATAGGTAGATTCCAAATTGAAAAACAAACATGTGAATCTGAAAACTTTGAAAATGCTGAGCCAATTCAGAGATGCTTCAGGGGGCATCCAGAAGATGGAGCTCTGCCCAAAGATTTAAGAAAAGTTAAAAATCTGAAATGTCCTCAGGTTTCTGAAACTTGGACATCCTGTAGTTAGCGAAAGTGCCAAGAGATTAGAGATCATGAACTCTCGAATCTTCACTAGTGGTTTAGATGGAACCGATTTTGATGTTACACAAATTCTTAATTAAGAGAGTAAGATAGATCAGTCAACTGTTAGAACAGTGGTTTATATAAAAGTATTAATTTCATTTTAGGCATGCATATTTTCCATACTTGTATGTGAACTATTAACGGGTTCAAGAAAATCGTTAATGCATGTTTGTGTGACAATAAGAAAATCGTTAATACATGTTTGTGTAACAATTCAACAAGCAATTTTAGTTGACATGATTTTTATAAGCGTGACTAAACATTGATCTGCTTTTATTGTCTTTTATTAACATTAACATGCATTAACTGTCTTTGACAATCGTTGTAGTATGTATTCAGTTTTAATTTATATAGGAGAAAAGTTCAATTTAGTCCATGAATTATCCAGTAAGATTGATTAAATATAATTAAAGATTGATCGAAATAATTAAGATTGATTGAAATATAATTAAGATTGATTGGAAATAATTAAAGTTGAAATTATGAATAATAACTAAAATTGATTGGAAACAATTAAGATTAATTGATAAAATTTCAAAACAATTAAGAATCATACCTAAAATAGTAAAAGAAATATCAAAATCATGAATTTATAACATGTTTAATTAGATTAAAATAATTTTTTTCAAAATCAAATCAAATTCGGGTTGACCCGGACATATTGGGTCCGGGTGTGGTCGGGTCCAGTTTGATCCGGGTCGGGTCACCGGGTTCAAGCAATTTTGAACATCCCATTTGATGGAATGTCCTGATTTGACA
>JAYMSZ010002616.1:0-11726 GCA_036897665.1 Pelargonium citronellum
TTGGGGGTTATTCGAATTAGTATGTATTCAAGTTTCTATACTGTTCCTTTTCCCCTGTCTTTATCGTATGAAAACCCTCAAAAAGGGGCCCGTTCGAGTCTTTAATTTAATAAAGGTTCAAAAGGAAAACTAAAAAAGCTAAGGGGACTCCCATTTCGGAGAGGAAATATGCTATAGACATAACGTTGGACTTTATTTTAATGCTTGCAATTTACCAAACCTTGGAATAAGAATAGGAATGTTTGTTTCTTATAGAATTATATAGATAGGCCAGAGTATTTTAATATACTAATAGTTAGAACTATAACTTCCCCTGACAAGAAATTCTTTTGTGTGTAGTATCTTGATTTAGGAATTTAACATCACTTTCATTATGTACGAGACTCCTGAGTATAGAGGCATAGAATTTGCTTTTAGGAGAATTCAACTAGTGATCCGTAGCTCCTCTCCTCTTCCTATCAAGATAAGTATACAATTACCCGCATTTTCTTATAGCGAGTTTAGAACTTATTAAGTAAGAGTTATTCCTCTGTTGAGGAGTCTGGTTAGCCAAAGTTGAGTAAAATATACGTGTAAACAGGCATGGCTTAGTCCCCTCCAAAGGAAAGCATAGCAAATGATTAAAAAATACACAATATCTATACTTCTTTTTTTCAGTTATAAAAAATACTCCTAAGAATCCCTCTGCCTCTTTTTAGATAAAGTTTTATTAGATTAAGTTAATGTCCTACTATATATCTTAGTATTAGTGGCTTTGTTCATCCCAATCTTACTTATCTCAAACAAGTATAACTCCAGGCTCTCACTAAGGAAATTTTAGGAAAAGTCTATTTTTTTTCTAGAGGAAATAGAAAGAAATCTCCGAAATACCGCTATAAATCAATAAAACCTTAGCTTCAAAAAACCTACGGATCCCTATAAGCTAAAATAAAAAAGAAGATAGCTAATAAGTTTGTAATATATTTTTCTAACCCCTAAAATTCTACATTTAATTCTCAAACAGCTTTAGCTGATACAAGAAATGGAATTAGGATTATACATACCCCGTTAAATAAAGTACAACCGAAACTTATCGACAAGACTTATTTTCAACTTTGACTTTCATCTTAAAATCTTAGGAGAATCCAGTAAGTCAAAGGTGCCAATATCCACAATTAAAGATACTAGGAATTTACTCTACTAAGCTATAACATAGAAAAAACTTCATTTCCTTTTTCGACTAAGAGCAGTACCCTTGAATTTAGCTTCGGATAACGGAACCTTTTAAGCAGATTGCCTACGACAGCACTATTTGAACCTGTACCCGCCTTCTAATTTGAGCAGTATTTTATCTAGATGATGTAGGAGTTTAAGAGGAGTCTCAGATGTAACTCAGTTAATTTTATTAATCCCCAGTATTTGTATTACGTGAATCTTAATACTTTTCTTGCTAAGCTGACACTGGAACAAACTGAATTTTTAATTATTGCTTAGTGCTACTAGGCTACTGCTAGTTGATTAGAGAATCCTCGGCACAATTCAACAAGATATAGATATTTTCTATTTAAGCGATTTCCATTTCATATTTGATTAAGTTCTTACTAGTATACCCCATTAAAGTTAAAGGAGTTCTTCGTGGATCCTAAGCTAGGGTCAGGGTTAGAGGAGCTACAAACGGTTTACTAAAAAAATTATGACTTAACTAGCACAAATAAGGGTAAATTAAGAGATGTGACTACACCCAGTATTCTTATTATAACAGGATTGGTATTAGTTATTCCTTATTATTAAAATAAGTTTTATACCACTCGGCTTTAAGAAAAAGAATGAGATCTCAGCTTACTAGATTAAAGGAATTCTGATAATTAAAATTTTAGTAACCATTATGAATTTAGCTATTGCTTCTACACGAAAAACCGGAGTTAATCAAAGAACTTCCCTAGAATATAAAGGAGCTCCTGGTATCCACCTTTTAAAATTATTTATTATTCAAGTACTAACACTAACCAATGGGCTTCTTGACAAGTCATTTTTAGAATTCTGCTTCGAAAACGACTGCTACCCGTGTAAAATATTTAGATGAGTTTTGAAGCCTAAAAGGGAAGAAAAAGGAGCTAATAAACACAATAACGTAATAGGTTGGTTTTAAAAAGTTTAAAACTAATAAAACTCCTGGCTCCGTAGTTGGATTAGCAGGTTATTTACTATATTTCATTTCCAATATTGTATTGTTGTAGGAATTTCACGGAGGTCACGATTACTCATATTTAAGATATCCTCCTTACTCGTACGATCTACACTTTAACACTTTTTCTTAATGGGGGCTTTTCGACTTGAACCTTTACATGCCAATTCCATGACCAGGTGCTTCAACCACAAGAAAGTAAGAAAAACAGGAATCAAAAAGAGGAAATAGTCCACTTCGCTATACTCCAAAGAACATAACTGCTCACTTTACGACTACCCTTCATTCATTGGAGAACGAGTATTCAGGATGATCTAAATCTATTTCTATGTAAGTGATTAAAAAGACCAGCTTTTGTTACAATGTATACGAAAAACTCAGTAACACTAAGATACAGGAATAGGAAACAAAAATTGAAGATAGAACATTTCCTAATCAGGGAAAGCTCTCCTTTTTCTAATGGGGCAGGTGTAGCTAATCCTTCTATGCTCAACTCGTCAGTCTCACAGTCGAAAGACTAAGACTAAGAGTAAAAAGCATCCTAATTCCTTACTGTTTTTTTGCTTTTACGAGGTTACTTTTCTAGACAGGAAGTTTTAGTAAACATAAACAACGAAGCCTTCTTAAGAATTTACTTTCCTAAAATAAGGTAATTTCGTACAAGTAAGTTATTTAGGAGTAAGTTTAAACAAAAATGACTGGTCTAAGAAACTGTAACTACTTTGCCGTGTTACTCTTTTTAATACGTCGGATAAGGAATCCTAATACAATTCTCAATTACCAATGTTATAACTTTTTTAAGTCTAAACTGTCTTGACAAGCTTCTAAACTATACCTAGAATTCTGTGAAAAAGGCCCGGTAAATTTGTTTCCTCCTGTATTATAGGCCTAGATAAGATGGAAATGGTTTAAATACAAAGTTACTGAATCAGCTAAGATATTTTATAATATTGTGGACTACTTTACTAAAAGTTAAAGTTATACACTGGGCAAATACTTATATAATTAAGAAAGCTAAGCTATAAATAATACGAGTTTCGGGTTATAGTGTTATTGAAAGTACCCTTTTTTGTTTTGGATATTAAGTGTAACTAGTTTCTTTGGCTTGGTATTAATGCACTGCTCTGTAAGGACTGAGTGCATTAGGTCATGAGAGATTCCTTGGCAAAAGGGTTCCTAGTTTCATCAGGGTAACTTTTCAGAGTTGTATGTTCCTTCTAAGCAGCATCGTTTAGAGAAGTAAACAGAAGTCAAGGGGATCCCCCTAAGTACCTAGTATAGGTAGAATAATACCTTATTTTACTATAAAAGTTTATAATACACAAATATGATACGTTCCAGAACGAGACTCAGACATAAAATGTAAGGTTTAGTTGGATGTTCAATTACTTTTATAGGCTTCTCTTAATAGGAGGCCCTTTTATAGCAATTATAGAAACAAATACCTTGCTATCCATTCTTGATTTTTAGTTTTCTTGTCAACAACTCGAGGTGAGTACGGGATACTCAAAGGGTAAGCAAGTGCCATTATGTAGTCTTTTTCAGAGATAGTATAGCATATTTTGCGCATCTTGGTAGAAAATTTCATTCCGAAACTCTCTAATTCAGGTTAGAGTAGGCATAGTAAAAATATATAGGGATCCCTCATTTTGAGCTTAAAGATTAATAGGACCCCTTTATGAAACCTTTATGAAACCTTTATATACTATACCTAAAAAGGTATTTTATGTAACTATGCCCACACATAGAGCCCGGTTGTGTTTAACCGGGATTTCCTCTTGTAAAAGGATACCGAAAAAATAAAGTAATGCAGATAGACGCTTAGTCTCTATGTTGAATCCTGGAAAACCTCTTCACTTATTTAAGTATATAAAGTTATAGAAGCCTGTAATACAGAAACGTGTCAGATATATCAATTAAATAAGTTTTAAAATCCTCTTCCGCATATATGAAATCTTATAAGATCTAGATGAGCTCGTTGCTTTCGGATAGATGAGACGGTATATTTTTCTGGGGTATAGGATACCCTAGAAAAGGTGTATATGCATTAGGAACTACTTATATTTTTGGGATTATCCTGTTATTTCAATATCTACATCTATACCTGCTCCGCTTTGAAGTGAATCCAAATTGGGTTTACTTCCCGAACGAGGATCCTATATTTATCACAACTTCATAACACTCTGTATTTATTGGACACAACCCCTTTACTAGGATAAGATTTACTGCTATTATTATATTTAACCTTATACTGCGGGCTCTCCCTAGCAAAATCCGGTTTTTAAGGGTAGGGATCTGAACCCATGAGACAAGAGATCTTTTAAAGTTAAGTGCGGTGTAGTGTTACCTTACTGTAGGTTTTTATCGAGGGAAGGGTTACTTTGTGATAATAGGTAAAGTAGGCTCCTGCATACCTAAAAATTGACTCCGTTTTTTTAGTGGGTCTAGGTCTAACTAATCTAAAAAGGAAATTAAAGTAGAAGTTTTTTAAGAGTGGTAGGGTTTCGTAGATTCTATTTACCATAGAGTTTTTGCTAGCTGTTGCTTTAATTTACATAATTGCTTTTATAAGGTGAAAAGAATCTAAAATATAAAATATATAAGAGGGGGGCGGGAGAGATCCCTTTTTCGAGCAAGGGTTCTCGTCGTACAGTTTAAGGGGGCTCCTCTTAGGGTCTGTTGCTGCAGTAGCTCTTATTACAAATAAAACTAAGACGGTTAAGTAACGTATAAGGAGAGTGAGTTAGTTTAGTAGCATAGCTAGCGACAGCCCAACGGCTTTTCGTTTTGTGGTGTGTAAAAAGGTATAACACTACTTTTTAAATACCGGATTTTCTTTCTAGGTAAACTAGAGTACCAAGAAAGAGTAGGGCTCTTTAAGGTTTCACTTTAAAAAAATTTATACTCAATTTGTGCAATACCTTGTTTAGTGCTTTTTCACTTTTCTACTACTGCTATGGGATAAAAAAGACATTTTAAATTCTCGTGGAATTCTATTCTCAATCAAAGGCAAGTCTAAAACCCCCTGTTCTGAATACTTAATTAAAGAGTTTAGAATGCTAGGATTCTCATAGTAAATTAGGATTACCTCAGATAAGTTTTTTAGGGATAAACCTTAGTAAGGTGCCCCTTCAATTCCTTTTTGCTGCAGATGATAGAAGCTCTATCTCATTTTTGGGGTTTACTGATAATCTGTGTGATTATTGATAGGCTTTGTATTACTGAAATTTTTAGCATAAAAAGTTTTACACGAAGCCGGTACTCACTTCTAATTTATAAGATAGCTTGAACCTCGGTACCAAACTAAAACCGATGCTTTACCTTTTGTATAATTTGTATAACTAGGTTTCTCTTGCATATCTCTGCTTTTTGCTTTTTGACACAAAGAGTTAGTGTCTTTTCGAAGAAAAAAGTTTTAGAACCTTTTGGAATATGGAGTTTTTGAATACTTTATAGGACATGAGTTAACTCTAATAGAAATCATATATTTCTATATTAGCTGAAAATGGAACAAAGACTCTACTACCCCTTTACTGACATACCCTTAATTTAGGAAATTCTCTAGCTAGCTGCTAAAATTCTGGATCTTTTTTATATCAAGCTCATCATAAGGATAAGTTTAGGATCCCCGAACTATATAGTATAAATTCCTTGTTAAACCTTTATTACCGAGTATACTCCTTTTTGTTGTATCTGGATTACTTATTATTAAAAACTTATATAGGACTAACCCTCGACCATTAATAAAGGGATTCCCCAGTGCTCTGTACAATAAGAATATTTCGCCTAACACATAACCTAGACAATAAGAGAATTTATCTTAAGCTTAAGTTTTTCTTGTTTCATCTAAAAGTGTATTCGGTTACTTTGGAGTTGGCATCTATACTTCAAAAATAATATAGGACTAGTAAAAAAGTATTCCTTGATCATATTTACCTCTTAAAAAAGCCTAAGGCCGTTTACGAGGCTCGTTTGAGTACTCCTACTATACGATTCTACGTTTTTATACTTTTAAATTAGCAGAAACCTTGAAATATAGGTGGGGTCCACTCTAAAAAGCAAGAAAAAGCAAGACCACAATCCCCATTTTTTCTTAAGTCAAGTTTAGGGGCAAAGCATAAGTACGGCTTTTAGAATGGAGTTCTGAGAAATGTAACATACTTCTATTGGTAAATCTAATTTAAGTTAGACGTGTAATCTTCCTGTTTTGGTAATAAAAGCAATAGCTACTCTTTTTTTGTTAGGCTACGGAATAGTTTATTTAGGTCTATTAACTTAGAATTTCTGGATTAAAAGCTTCCCCCTAGGAGAGTCCCAGATAACCCTGAATTTAATTAGTAAAATCTATTAAAGGATATCTAAAAAAGTCAACTCCTTAATTACATATGGATCTTTTCTAGCAACAAAAAAATTGAGATATAGAAATAGGGGCTCAAATCCAATACTCTAGTAGCCAAGCTTTCCCGCCTAAAGGACACCCATAGTCTTAGGAAACCTGTCTTCTAACCTTGTACTTGAAATCCTTAAACAAAAACTTTGAATATAACTAAGAATCCCCTCTCTTGTAAACCCTTTTACTTAGTTCACATTAAACAAAATAAGGAAGAGCGCACTGCCTTAACTACCAGAAAACTGGGAAACAATCTTTACCGGAAACCGATTACTTTGGTTTTAGTTTCCCCACTTAAACTAGAAAGAGAAATCCTTGAATTTCAAACTCTAAGGAAAGATAAGTTAGGTAAGAAAGTACTCATTTACTGAATATATCATTTTAAGTATAAGACTCAATGAACCCATTTGAAAACTAGCTAAAACCTAAAATAAACCAAAGACTCTTTACCTCTTGAAAGTGTACCAATTAAAGCTAGAACTTTGTAAGCCAATCGAATAAATAACTAAATCAAAAAATCACTTTTTACCCTATGCTCTCTCCTATCCTCTAACAAGGGGTCTTTTACTGATTGAAAAATGAGAGGAAGGGGGGTTATTAAAAAAGAAGGGCTGCTGTGTTTCATAGTATAGTCCTTACTCGGATCCTCCGTTTAGTATCTAAACAAGCAACAAAGGATTATTATAGAGAATAACTTTGATATTGTTTTCTTTAGGTTTTGTTTAATCTGTATTTACTATGTATAAAGTTTTTAAGAAAAAAATCTTAAGATCTTCTAGAGGATAGTTTACAGGAAGGGCTTTCAAGCAAGATACAGACTAAGCTTGAATAGCTATAGCTCTGAAGAGTAAGAAACAAGGGGTACAGAAAGCAAGTACAAGTAAGAGGACTTAGATAGGTCTAGCTTCTATGAAAGTGATAGCTCTAAGGAAAGGGTACACGCAAGTCATACTATAGAAATATTTTTGAGATAATGCTAAAAGAACTCCTTTTTATGAAAGTACAACTTCTGATAAATCTTAAAATAAAATTCTCTATTAATGAATAACCTGTATTATACTAAGACACTGACTGCTAATTTATTAGTACAAAAAGTGAAAAGTAATAAGGATAGCTGGATATACTCCATAAATTCTTACTATATTAAGAATATAAGGGATTCTTCTATACGAGTGTTTATATAATGGTTGTTTGTTTCTTTCCAAGTAAAATAGAAGATTGCTCAGACCAAAATTTAGCTTTAGGATATCCTGTTTTATCGATAAATCCCCAAAAAGCGGGTTAACTTATATTTTATTTGTTAGTTAATGCTACTCTGTCTAAAAGTACTTCAATTTAGAGAAGAAAAGTTTACGAAATCCGCTTAACTTCAAATGAAACTTATAAAATTGAAACTTTGAAAGCTTCAATTCAAGTAGTTTTTGATCTATGACAGGTTAAACCTCCTAAATATAAGATTTACCCTTAGTTCCTTTAACCTGGGGGGGGAAAGGCCCCGGAGCAATAGAATTTTGCATTCTAAGCTAAATTTGATATAAACTTTAAAGGTTTTCTCAACCCTACAGAGGACCCTTTTTTCAATAACACAATCCTGAACCTATCTTAATAAAATGGTACTATTTTGAAGCTTACGACCTCAGAAAACAGACTAGGGCTTAACCGAGTGTTATTAAATTATAGAATTAAGAAAGCAAACTACAGAAAATTGAGCAATAAGGATAAGCTGCTTGGAAATGGGAACAGGTTTAAACACTTCCTTGACTTGAGTACAACACTAGTTTTAGGATTTTTTATTACTCAGGAAATACAAAAAGAAGAAGGCACAAAGGAACTCTCCGGAAATCCTATTACTCGCCCAAGTGAAACAATTTAGCATAAATTCACAGCAAAATATTCAACAAAACTTCGGAAATTACTCTTTTAAAACTTTAACTTACGTCCTAAACTCCGAAACTGATTAAGTAAATTAAAGCAAAGCTTGTTATCCTAGGAATATTCATTATAGAAAAAGAAACTCGTAGTTAAAACTTTTAAAGGAAGAGCGTATAGAAAAAACCCTGAAAAATGCAAGTTAGGCGTGTAAAAGCTCCTTGAAATAGAAGTAGTAACTCCTCCTCCGGATGGTATAGAGGCACCCCTTGTCATACCCCCAGTCTCGATTTGTTTAATTCAGTTTCTTATCATATATATCTTTTTCGGAATTATGGAAATTGCTTATTAGACTACTCAAAAATCCTATTAAATATTAATAAAAGAACTGCAAATGACTAAATATAGTTTTATTTTATGATGAAGATATAACAAATCTATTGTTTTTGTATCGTAATGTAACAGAGAAGGGAAGTCTAGATTACTCGTAGAATAACATAAGTATTAGTGATTTGCTAATAGTGCTTCGAATCTACAAGTACTCTTTCAAAAGCTATTTCTTGGTCTATCAATCTCGATTAGAAACTCTCACATATGTAACGTGTGCCTTTATATCCAAAATGAGTCAATCCCGGAGATCACGAGTATTCCGGTTTTCTAGGGTACTTTTTAAAGCTCTGTAATCCCTAGTAACTCCTTACTTTTCAGGTCGGGATTAATTGCTCAAGAGAAAACCTGTTTAAATAAATTTGAAATAAAGATTTCTTTTGGTTACTCGAATCCGAATTTTATTATGCGGCTCGGTGGGTGTTATGTGGCCAAGCAACTCTATAGGAGTCAAAGACTTCGCGAGTTGTAAGCCTGCTTGGAATTTCAGTCCAAGATTTATTGAAATTCTGTGTTTTAAGCATAAAAGCGGCCCCTTATTAATTATATAATCCATTCAAGTTTCAGTTTTGTGGTATAAAGTAAATAGGAGAACTTTCGCCAGGCAAGTGTTTTGTGTATATCTAGTCCAGTGTATAGGCTCTTAAGAGAGCTGTTTACTTTCTATGAAGTTTACAACTCATAAATCAAAGATATTGTATTGCTTTGTAAATATTTATAGCACTAGCTTTTATAAAAAATATTATATACATTTATACTAATCATAATTATTGGATTTGACTTATAGGACTTAACAAAATTTACAGAGAATCTATAGCAACCCCTTAATTTCGTTGCACCAAGCTGTTTATTTGAAACCCTACTATCCTATAGAAGTTACCCTAATGCCGCAAATGGGGCTTTTAAGGTAAACAAGACACTCACTTATTTACAGGAATACTCTTTAAATAAATCGTTTTTTTGAAATTTATTTGCAATGTTTAATATAATAAAGTAATATAATAAAGTAAAGGTGAGAAGAACGAAAAAAAGATATATCTTTTATTTTGGATACCTACCATAGACCCTAGATTTTTGTCCACTTTTGCACTAGTCGAGGATTTGCGTTATACTTAATACAAAGGGGTATAGGCCCTCATCAAATAGAAAAGCAAGATATACATTGTTTACAAGCTTGTGGAAGCGGCCTTTGTCCTTAATACCCTTAAGTCTTTTTGACTTCAAACCGGGAATAAAGCTTATACTTATACTAGTAAAATTAGGATACCATGGGATAACCCTACTGGAATTACTTTAATCCGAGGTCTCTCTAGCAAAAGGGTACTTCCTATTTTATTCTAATTAGGAATACTCCCTTCAATTTTAAAGGGTTGAGATGCAGCTCTTTATTTATGTGGGTAAGAAATTCTAGTCTAGGGGAGTTCGAAAAGACTGTAGAAACTTTGTCGAAGAGTTCTAGTAGCAGAGGTTGTTGTTTCAATGGGGTTCATACAAATTCAGATGGGGTCTAATCTAAGGGGCCCCGTATGGGGAACTCGAGACCGGGATCTGGCTAATCCTGCGTTTCAATTCATTGAATGGAGTTTATCTGCTGACGGGTTGTTTCTAGGTCAGCCTTATCCGGAACACCTGACGCTTTCGCTTTTTACTTCATTTTGTAACATATAGGGAATCCCGTTACAAAATGTAGTGAAAAACAAGTACAACGTTTACTGAACTCTCAAGGAGTAAAGCTTTATTCGTAAATTAAAAGCCTTCCTAATTAAGTTTTTGAGGCTCGCAGGTACAGACATTTTCCCACTTATGACGGGTATACCCTGTTAGTCAATTGCTTAAAAGGGAGTCTTCCATTTCTTCTTGTCATGTCAGGATTCTTCTTAGAGATTAGCTTAACTAGACGGGCATTTTCTAAGTAAGGAAGTTTGAGAAAAAGAAATATGGAAAAAACATAAGAAATATCGACTTAAAAGGCTTCTAATGTACAAACGCATTACTGGGTACGCTAATTCTTGTTTTAGGGCACGGAAATGAGCATACAACAGGTTTTTTCTTTTTGTAATGAATCTAGATTTGTTGTCTTGAGTCCTTTTTATTGAAAGTCTTTTCTTAAATGTGTAATAATCTTTATTGTTTACTCCTGAATTTTGAATTAAAGTGGGTAAGGGCTTTGTGTTCGTGTTTCATATTCCAGATAAATTAGGGAGTAAAGCTAAAGTAAAGTGTTTCCAGTAAATATATATAGCTAAAGGATAGGTTGATTTTCTTCTTGTTATGCTGTTGCCCAGGGCTCCAGTTAGCAAGAATACCTAAATTCTGTTTCTACTTTTAAAAGCCTTTTTTAAGAGTCCTATGGCTATAGGGGTAGCGGACTATTAAGTCAGTTTCTTTGGAATCTTAAATTCTATTTTAGTGATACAGGCATAAGTTTCCCCTTATTTTTTGAGAGATAAAGACTTTCTAAAAAATAGGTTTTACAAGAGAAAAGATTTTCCTTAGCCAGTTATAAAGGAAATTACAGAGTAAAAAGTCTAATAATCTAAACTTCTTCCTTGACCCCAAATCCATATAATACATAGGATAATTCTAAAGAGGTATAGCTCCTAAAACCTCTGGAATTAAAAGTCTCAGATGAACGAGCAGGTAGCTAAACTAGCAATAAAGGACATTCTATAGAATAACTTTTTTAATCTCAACTTTTTCTATACATTAGGGTATTTAGTACATGCTGTAGAGAGTTGAGTTATGACATTGAAAAGTAGAGTGATTCAGCTACCTACCCATGAATACTCTCTTGATTTCTGTAATTGGTATGTTAGAGCGTTCAGCTTCAACCCGAAAGCCACAGGTTCAAGCTCTCTTAGTTATTCCTTAGCTATGAACTTTCTTTGTACGCTAGTTCTAAAGTTCGTTTATCTT
>JAYMSZ010002617.1:0-11726 GCA_036897665.1 Pelargonium citronellum
AGAAGTCAGTCTCGTAAGCAGGGTTATGCATACAGTGCATCCTCAATACTAACCTGACTGGATTTTCCAGATAAGAACCGACCAGACAACAGGGATTCCTCAAATGAACCAACCAACGACCTCCTGATAGGAAGTCCACTCAAACTCCTAACAAACCTCACGCAATGAGAAGTGGGAGCTGAAGCTTGGCAGAAAGGCCAGTGTAGACCAGCTGCACATTCCAGGGAAGATGGGCGCAGCTCCTTGTTCATAAGTTCAATATCTTCAAATGATTTCCTAGCCACAATGAACTCCTCTTCTCCAGAAGAAAAGAAAATGCCTGTGTCGGGTCTGGCAAATGACGTTTCTATATTCTTTAAGTTAGGATAAAAATCCTGTATCTCTTTCTTGACATTTCTGCATCCTCCAGCAGTTTTCATTCGTTCAGAAAATTTTGGACCAAGAGGTGACAAGGAAAGAGGAGGTGAGATCACCTTGTTTGCAGATATGGATATCGCTGCAGTTTGACATCTTAGATATCTTGAATCTTCAAAGTGATCATCTACAGGTGATAAACGCCTATTGCAGGGTGGTTGGTCCTTGTTCTCCAACAGAGGACCATCAGTAAAGAAAACGGAAGCTGCTTTACTACTATCATTTTGCATAATCTCTTGCTCCATGCAGCTGGAGAAGGACCAGGGTGACAGATGGATGTGATTTTTGCTTCCAACATTTGCTTTCTTATGGTCATGAGCTGCATTTCCACCGAAATTAACACTCCCTGAGGGAGTACTTATCTGAACATTGACACAACTGATGTCCAGACGCTCCCCATCAAATTTATCTGGAGAAAGCATACTACTTAGAGGTGACAACAATCGCTTCCTGACTAATGACCCACTGGATTCAGTCTCATGATGTATGATACCAGAAGAACGAACATGATGATCTGAAACCCCCTCAAGTTCATCAATAAGAGAATTCATTCCACTAGACTTGAAGCCAACAACCCTAGAAATGGGTTTCTGAATGTTCCTTCCATCTCTAGTATTTAACCAGCCAAGTTTATCTGCAGAACCCATTTTAAAGCCTGGAGCACGGGTTGCATTGTCAACAGCCCTTTCAAACTTGAATGAATCATCTGAACAATTAGAATGATCCTCGAAATCTTCTGGAGAAGAAGAGCCTAACATATCCCCAGCCATATGATTTGTACATCCACCATGCATTCCATCCAAATCACAAGTACCAATCTGCGGTTGACTCCGCAAGAATGTGCTCAATGGTTCTGCTGCGACTTCCTCAGCAATTTCACTAGAGGAAACGTGTGGCAAGCCCATCCTTGGTGCCTGCAGGAAATAATGTCTACTTTCGTCCTAGGAAGAATTCGTTCCCCTTCCTCCTTTTGCACTTCTCCCCTCAACCCCTTCTAAACTTTTGGAGTTTGTTCACCTATCCCAAGTTTTTAGGTTTCACTTCTTTCCACCAATTTGTCCTAATCAAAATCCATCTAATGAAAACACACAATGCTTCTCAATCTTACCAATGCAATATATTATCTAAATTCTTCAAAATTAAAATACAAATGCTAATCCTAAAACTACTGAAGCCAAATACTATGTATCAACCAGAGGAATCCACAACTCAAACATATCAGGTTCCATTCCCTTGCCAAATTTTGAGAAACCCAGGAACTTGCTATATATCAAACAATAACGGGAACCACATATTTCCTGGTGTCTGTATGAAGAAGCATTGCAGCACATACAATCCATGGTTAAGACTCAATGCATATGCCTGAAACAGTGTTCCAAAGAGAGGAAACAAAAAGATATAAAGGATCAGCTCTATAAGTTTGCAAAGTTGAGCGAGAACAATAGAAAATTCTCTACATTGACATTTCCTATCCTAACTTGATGAAACCCAAATGATTACTGATTCGGTCTTTACCATTCTCATGAGCAAATGAAATACCAGTAACAATTAACAACCAAACAAAAAAAGTAAAACAACCAGCCAAACTAAAAGGGACATGAGTGTACAAAACTCAAATAACATCAGGCCAAGCATACAGAGAAAGAAGACTACAAATGCAATGAAATGCTACTCATCTAACACCAAATCCTAATAAGAAACTTGGGTGGTTGACTCCAGATAATGTAATCAGCTTACCTCACAACCCAAACATTTTTCTGTCCCCTCTATGATATGATATCAATCCAAGCAACAATTTCCAGTTCAATAGAACAAAAAATAGAACTACATAATACCCAAATCAGTTTCCCAGAAATAACCCATAAAGCAGAATGCTAATACAAGAAAAGGGTTCGCTTGTACGGCACATATTCGCTTCAACCCCCATACTCTGAGTTATCATCTCTACTAGAAGCAATGTTTTTCTTCTTCTTCTTCTCTTTGTTCTTAATTATTAAAACCCTTAACAAGACATTTTCAACTCAAACAACAATTCCTCCAAAGCACACGCAATCTACCAAATCAAACCAAACTTATCACAAAAAGCAATCGCAACATGTTAACACACATTATTCAACACAGTAAAGCGATCATCAGATTACAAGACCCACCAATTGAGCTCGTGATTGATAAATCGGAAGGCCAATTCATCTCAATAATCTGCCATGAGAAGTTTCAATCTCCACCAGATCATGCATTGAAAGCAGATAAACAATCTGATAAGGAAAAATATAAAATAAAATAAATAGAAATAAAAATCGTCCGCGGAGGTGGAGGAGGAGGAGAGGATGACGATAATGGGTGTGATGTGGTGTTTGGGGTTGCGGTTAGAGACAACCATGTCTTTGTCTGTGCAGTGTTTCTTTATAAATCACAAAAGAGAGAGCAGTGTTTGTGTCACCACCCACCCCTTTGCTTTGCTCTTTGCCCCTTGGGACTCTCACCACAATTTTCTTTTCTTTTGCTCTAATCAATACATTTTTCTCTAATTACATTAGCTTTTGTTCATTTATTTTTTTTAATCATCCATCTAATTAGCTTCTTTTTTTTCTTGTAAACATCCATCTAATAAGTTGCACATAGATAAAGAGGACAATAATTTGATTGTAGTAACAACAACGTAATTTTGTTCTATTGAACAGATTATCAAATTGTCAACAACAGCGATGAACTCATATAAAAGAGTTTTGATTATAGTAAACAAATTCAATAATTTATATATTTATCAAGTTAATGCATTAAATTATGTAGTTTCATGCAAAATTGATATAACTTTTATATTAGTTCATTGTACTCTAATTTTTTTATTAAAATGTCTTTATTGGCTATATGTAACTTAGTTGGTAAAATAGTTAATTAGAACAAAAGTAAAATGATTAAGAACATTTTTTTTGTTTAGAAAGCTCTTTACATTATAGATTTTAGTATTTTCTTAGGCTAAATGTATTAGAGACCATTAATGCAAATGCTTTAAAGAAAGACTCAATTTAAGATGGCTGTAGACAAGAAATTCGATCTTGGTCAATAAAATGGTGCAAGTTGAAGTTGAACTAATCAATGGTGTAAATTTTTATTTCTTTTGCACCAATCAATCTCCGCCGCTGATTTTGGATTAACAAAAACTAGCAGTGAGAGTGAGAGAGATGCATTGTAGGTGCAGGCAAAAGCAATGTGAAATGATGTTGCCGAGGCTACGACAAGTACTGTAATAAATTGTGAAAGACAACACGTATCAAATGAGCAGCGAAACGTGGCAAGAAATGAGCGGATGTGATGTGAGATACAAATGCTCATTGGGATGCCACCACTGCACATGACTCAACTACTTGTCTTATCAAAGCTATTTCTATTATATTCTTATCTTTCTCTAAAGTGTTCAGACTTCACGCTCATTTTTTTACCCAATTCCACAACCACGCAATATATAAATATATAAAAAACTGGGTTTTGCTCCTTTCTATACACTATTGTTAATTCTGTTACGTTTCATTTTAAATATCATTATATATTGCTTTATTATTGTTTAGATAACACGTTGGGGTGGTGGCGCAGTTGGCTAGCGCGTAGGTCTCATAGCTACTGAGTGATCCTGAGGTCGAGAGTTCGAGCCTCTCTCACCCCAATTTCTTTTCCATGTTTTTTACATCCAATTCTCAACTTCAATGCTCAAAAACAACAGCTGAAAATTTAACCTGTCTATTTTAACTTTTCAGAACACGATATTATTACATGAGCAAACGAGCTTTTCTTGCCAAAACCAAAAACATAGAATTAATTTACTCATTGAATGTACACGGAGTGTGGAGCGTACTAATGGCACGAGAATGTTCTCTTCCATCCACAGTATTGTTACTTGTTAGCATAAGGACCCGAACCAAGATAGACATTTGAATCTAAACAATACATCAAACATTTATATGTACAAAGCTCTATACTCTACTTATTAACAAATGGTGACATCCAAAACTATCCTCCCTGCCTGACTGAAATTTTGAAAGAAAAAAAAAAATCACAGCTTCACATCATATGCTAGATCAGCTCGCACCTGCATACAAATTCAGAACAAAACTACATTAAACTAGATAAGTAGTAAATGAACTCTCAAGTGCAACTGTGCTAGTAGTAAATTTGCTTCAGAGTCGGCTTAAATGTTAATAACCTAAAAGCTTCTAAAATAACCACAAATGAACCATTCAGAATTCTGTTTCAGATCTTATAAATTATTTTCAAATTCCCATGTTTTTATTTTCCTGAAGCCGTCTAAGCCAGTAGTGGTAAAAAAAGACTCGGGTAGCATTTTATTACAAAATTTAAAATGGGAATGAGAATGGGATTCCTATTCCAAAATCATTCTCATGAACAAAGTCTTAACGCAAACATGAAGAATGAGAATATCATTCTGAATCCCATTCTAATTTCCCATTAGCAGCAATATAAAACTAAAGTGATAATGCTCATGGATCTGTGACTATAATTGTGTACTTTAGCCTAGGTCCATATTCATGACCTTTCCCAACTTGATTCCCCACTTTTTATCTTTTTTCCTAGCAAAGAAAAAAGAACCCTACAATGATTAAGTTCATAAATTGTGATTGCAAAAGTAGTAACATTTGAAAGCCGTGGGGTATTTTTGTAAACATTTCATACACCTATTTTCCTGAAATACTGAATTGACCATTGTTAGAGTGTAAAATTGATGTCGGATCTTCAACTAAAAGCCTAAACTATGATCAGACCGTACGGATAGCAAAGGGGTGTACTATCCTATTTCCACCTTGTACAAGAATTATCTGGGAGCCAATGGACAATTCTTCAGCTTAAATTCTTAATTTAGTAATATAGCCAAGCATGCAGCATTTTTTCTAACAAACTCTGAAAAATATACTAAAACGTTTCAAAGGTCATTTTACTGAAATCTAATCACCAACTATACAACCTCTTTTGGAGTGTCCCACTTGTAATGTTAGATGCGAAGTGGGAACGCTAGTTCATAGATATAATTTGTTTACCTAGTCAGCCATCATGCAATACACACACGGAGTTAAAAGTTAAAACACGTGCAAGCAATAGTTGTAAGGAATCAGGTATCACAATCACCTTTGATTTGACCAGACTGAGAGGTGAGTTCAGAAACAGTTGATACTGACTTCATGTTTGCCATAGAGATCGGAGTCAACGGAGGAGAAACAATTTCATCAGCCTTGTCTGTAACTTGAGAAGGCTCCAAAAGCTTTGTAACATGTAATGCAGCTGCTCTATGACTACGTGATGGTATGGAGAAACTCCGAGGGACAACCATGGGAGGAGTTGGAAGTGGAGAAGCTGCATTCAATGCCATTGACGGGGTTCTATTTGTTACAGGAGGTTCTTGATTTCTGAAGGCCAAGGGAGCAGAGTGACCAACCAAACTAGTTGGTTTTGCAGGCTTGGAAGTGAAATGATCAGGGGGCCTAGGAAGCTCGTGAAGCTCACTTATTTTGGGGGAGGAAACAAATGGAGGTGAAGCAGTTGGGGATATTTTTGGAGAAGATGAAGGTTGATGAACTGGGGAACTAGATGGCATTCCAGAAACCAGTTGAGGGGAATCAGCAGGAACATCGGGACCATTGGCAGATGTAACAAGCTTTGATGACCATGGTTTACTAGTTAATGGACCAGAGAAAGCTTGTCTTTTAATTTTTTTGGAGTCAGATGCATTTGACATGTCAAGCTTTGGAGGTGAAAGTCCACCTGACAAAGGAAGGGGAAGTCGGCTAGAGACATTATCACCATCACTTTCTTTAAGTACCGACTGTACTTTTAAAACAGTGCCACCAGAGAAGTTATTATCCCCTGAATCTTTGTCAAGCTTCTTTTGTTCCAATGGAGTAGAAAACCACAAATTATGGCCAACATGGCTTGTCGGCCTTGTGCGAGGAACTGAAGTACTTGTTATAGAAGAACTTGGACCCCTTACATCAACAGGTGTTGGTAGAACATATGTATTCAACTTCCTTGTCGATGGTTGAACTTGTCTTGCTTTTTCAGATAGTTCAAACTTCTTTTCTGCTATTATTGGTGCTGAGTGACTGACTACTCTAGGTTCCCGACCCCAGCCATGGGAATCGCCTTGGTTTTTGTCTATATTTACCTACGTCCAGAAAAATCAGAATATATTTTAGAAACTGAAGCTTATTTTACTTCCGCCGCCTCAAAGCATCCAAACTTCAGAGCCAATCACAAAAAGGGCAAACAAGGATCAACGCAACGAAAGATTCAAGGATACATAATGCCTTTGCAATATTGCATGGAGTTTCCAGCCTTTTTATATTTTGATGCTTGCTTTATCTAATTTATAAATCTGCCTAGTGCCTATGAAGACATAATGTTATACATTATCAATTACAACACATCCAGAGAACCAGAACAGTACAAAGGTATCGGGTAACCAATATCAATATGCATTCTCTGATTGGTAAAGAGACTCCTAACAAAAATATCATAAGCAAAGTTCAACAAAAACACAAACAATCAAGAGTGTCAGATTTACTAATGAATGTGCGGGATTATACCTCAGCATTTTCTACTGTTGAAGTTTGGGGAAACAAGACGCCTACTTGATCCACCTAAAGAATATGATACCATATCAAAGGTTAAAAAGAATAAATAGACATTATGAATCACAATTCAAGTTCGGGATATGATAAAAGTATCAGTGGATATTTACATAATGTCTGAATATATTGTCCCCATCCTAATCTTTACAAAGAGTATAAAATAATATTGTTTTTCGCCGTGTGTTCTATATAGATCATCCAGTATCATTAATGCAACTAATACTACAGTTAAAGGTAACTGATGGAAATTAAGCCAAAAGTATTTACCGATTACAAGCAAAGGAGAACTACTATGGGACATCCCAATGAAAATACGGACTATTTTGGTCGGACTGACTGTAGGAACATTTCAACACCATTTATCATACATTTTGACATGTGTATTATGATACCCCTCACCCTGTCAAATAGATATAGATATAACTAAACAACATCTAGGGCAACTGTGTGCTACTTTTTCGTAAAAAGAAAAGCTGCAATGTTAATCACCTCCATTGAATTCGTGGATGTGGAAGTAGCATCAACCCCATGCTTTTTACGTCTATAGTCAAAACTCAGCTCCCCATCTTCATTGCCATCATAGTGATTCTCATTATCACCCTCATTATCTTCAAGACCACTGAAATGGTAATCAATATGTTGCACTTTTGTCACAAGCTTAATGTGAGGATCAACTGCCTCAAGTGATTTAAGTCCCTTGCGGAAGAAATTCAACTGAGTTCAAAGCAGGAAAATAGGTTAAAAACAATGTGTTAATATCCAACTTATAAGTAGATACTTGAAATAAATAAATAAATAAAACTCCAAAAGGACACAAAACCTGTGCAGCATGGTGACGAGCTGCCTGCGTCAAAAGACTCCTGGACTGCCCTTGCTTCAATGATTTCAATCGAAAAACACACAAGGTTGCCTCCTCATCAAACTCATCATGAGCTGCTTGCATTTGTTGAGAAGAAAAACTTTCACCTTTCCCGCCTTTTGATCTTCCCTTTTCTTTATGTTGCGCTATCATGTATTCATATACATTTCTGAAGATCATGTACTGAATTTAGCGGAAATTTACTTAAAATAAAAGAAAAATGTGTTAAAGTGTCAAGGTCCAAACCTTTTCTCATCACATTGCCGCTTCATTTCCTGAATCGAAAAACAAAAGAAACCTTAATGAGCATAAATTAGTAAATTACACCATAATACGTGGTTAGCAGGTAAAGAACTAAGGATGGAAGATCTCATCATACAGTTAACCACTTAAACTTCGCAAATGTGTACAGAAATCATATCTAGCCCAAGTTCTTAGTTCTTTCATCAACATTTATTAGTACTTAATTTCCTAACTCCAGACCTATTTCACTTGTATTTATTGCTTCAACATGGTAGGATGGATAGAGCCATGGATTTATGAGCAGCAAACAGGAGCAAAAACTCAGCCTTTAAGAGTCAATGAAGGTCTGATCTATACCCAACACTATGTGATATGCACAAGTATAGAGTGAAAGGTGAAAATGTCAAATAGATAAGGGTTGAATTATACATAATAGCTTAGACAAGCCAATATGAATAAACATATTGATAACTGTAACAACAATAATGACTTTGATGACAACTAATTTAAAAAATGAAATGATAAATAACAGTCAAATTATTGAGTCATGTAAACAAACCTCAACTGTTCGAAGTTCATTCAGAAGAGACTCTGATGGGTTTGTAATTGTCAGGAATATATGTGAGCGCTGGAAAATATTAATTAATAAGTCAATTCAAATAGAATATATTAGAATATGCTAATATCACTCACAAAAATAATATCTAAGAAACACTCACATAACTATCAACCAGTTTCTGAAGTTCTAACTGCACTTGTCCCAACATCGATAAGACTCTACCTGTGTATGCAAGTTGGCAATCAAAGCACATCCAATAAGTAATTTGAACTATTGATTTAAACTAAAATTGTAATTTGAACTAGGTGACAAAAGAGTCACACAAGTACAAATGCATGTCAGATTCTTAAAGTACAAATATTTGTTTTTATTAATGTACAAATCAATGAATCAATTGACAGCCATTTGTGGCTTTTCAGATTCTTAAAGTTTCCATATATCAATAACTAAGCATACCATAAAAATCTCAGCAAACTTCTACAGAGCACGTCTTCAAGAATTATATATCTCACAACCTAGATGTTCAAACATCACTTCACTTACCACTTTCTTTGTTATCGTGCAACGCAGTTTTCTCGAGTAGACAAGCACCCATTTCTCGTAGTGACTCTGAGAATTCTGGAAACAAGGAATATGAACAATATGATATGGCATTAGACTCATCAGCTGAAAATGTTAGACTGCAAAGATTCTGGACGAGTTCAATAATTAAATTACAACTGCAGTAGGCAAGGGATCATGTAATCCTGGAGTTGTTTGATGGAATTTGACAGGCATCATTTATGTACTGTGTAATGCTTTCTAAGCAAATAAAACATTGTGAACACTGAACAAAGATATTTATCATTGAGAGTTGCTGTCACAAATTTTGAGATAATAAAGCCTATTGTGACTTAGCATGCATTTATTCTATATCTATGACAATTTTCAGAATGCTCTTCAGTGGGTAGGGACGTATATCATGTATGAATATTGGATATACACTAAATTTGATTGTGAACTCTACAGGAAATTATAGGATAGAACTTCATAGAAACATGTTTATTAGACTTGCACTGTAACTTCATTTATGCTACCTTTTATAAGCCCTTAGACTAATTATTATTTCGAAAATGAATGGTAGTTGTGGTGGGAAAAGAAATCTTTACAATTTGCAAACCTACCTATCAAGTTGCAATTTATGAAATTTAACTTCAAAACTGCTAATTACAAGAACATCAAAGTCGCCCAAAAAACAGCTTATGTGATAATAAAAATAACAGGAAACAAGTAAAATTTGTACCATATGCACTGTTTGCTGTTGCAGCAGCTGCCGAAAGCAGACTGTCATAGCAATCTCTCATGTTTTGCATGTCCTGTAAAACAGAAGGAAATAGATTATTAGAACCCGAAAAAAAGTGAGAGACTAGTTAGCAACTTGACCCTAAGCAGTTGGTAGAGCAGATGAAAACAGCACCTACTTAGAAAGTTTATGAGAATAAAATATAAATCAAACCATGCCAATCTCTATAAACAACCATCAGTTGCAAAGATTTTTCTTCTGGCATTACTCTACTTTAGAAAATTTCAAACTTCCCCTGCGATGTACCCAAATATGAAATACAAACATGGCTTCCCAGTAGATTTTCTTCTCTTTATGACATTTCTCACTCCATCTAACACTTACAAACCCAGTCTTCCGCCCCGAATCACAACATTTTTTTCTCTAACAATCACACTTTACATAAGTTTACAACGATATGAAGTCTAGAACCATATAAAATGATTGTACAAATCCAAGCCAACTTCAACACAACATTTGAAAGCAATAGTTTCACAAACTAATCAACTAAAACCGAAAATTGCCTTTAATTTCAGTAATTCAAAGCATATGCATCTACTCTACTTCACATGAACAAAGATTAGAAACCGATACGAAGCAATGTTGAGTTAAAAGCTCTAACAATGAAGTACCTGAGCAGCCTGAGCGAGCTCATCCAACTGAGCCAACGGTAGAAATTCTATTTTGTCCTTGGCATCGCTCTTGTGCAGCGCGAATTTCCGCAGTTTGCCCAGCGAAGACTTCATATTCCACAAACCCTAACGCAATGGGCGATTCCGAAGATTTTGGCGAAAGAAAAATCAGAGAGAGATTTTCGGTTTCTTCTTGGAATCCAGAATTGCAAAGCACAGTGATGCAGAGGTTTTAAATTGCAGAGAAGAGAAAGAGATTAGCGAATCGATATCTCCAACGGCATTGACGGAGCTCCGATTGTGAGTAAAGGTCTAAAAGAGTCGAAGCAGATCAAAGAAGAAAGCGAAGAAACGGGAAGAATGAGGAAATAAACAGCGCAAATAAAGGATAATTCTAACGTCACTGCCCAAAGTGAGAAAGTACACGCTGACTGAGTGACACGTGCAAGGAATCGCCAGATCCGACGACAGCAGTGAAGACAAATGGCGAGAAATGGGGGCGAGTAAAGTGATTGCGAGTGCACAGGAGCTGTACCCTGGCAAGTCAGATCCTCTCGCTTACGTGTCACGACTGTTTATGTAGTTTGAATTTAGATCTAGGGCTTGTTTGTGAACTCTAGTGGGGCTCCTTTTGCTCCTCCAACAAGGATATAGAGGCAAGATTTATGTTTGTTAAATCATACTCTCTCTCCTCCTATTTGGTTTGCCAACTAAGCTAAAGGAGGAGAGAGAATGTTTTTTGAGAAGTTATGCTGATGTAACTTCACCAAAAAGGAAGAAAGAGAAAAAGAATATTGGACCATATTGCCCCTAAAAACCATAATAAAAAATAATTAATGATGGATAGTTTTATCATTTCACAAAAATACCATAACTTTTACCAAAAATTTACCAAACAAAACTCTTTTTCAAACCTTCTTTACAACCCAATTTTAACAAACATAACCTATATTTTCTATAGACTCTCTCTCTTCATTTTACTTCTTTTTACCTCTTAGGGGTTGTTTGGTAAGTCTAGTTGAAATGTCTATAGGAGGAGAGAGAGTCTATAGGAGGGAAAAAG
>JAYMSZ010002618.1:0-11725 GCA_036897665.1 Pelargonium citronellum
TGCTGATTTGGTTGGAGCTGCTAGTGCTCGGCAGTGCCCGTCTAGTTTATTTTATTTCCTTTTCTTACCAAAATGGTCCGTGCTGATTTGGTTGGAGCTGCTAGTGCTCGGCAGTGCCCGTCTAGTTTATTTTATTTCCTTTTCTTACCAAAAAAACTACGGTGATAATTCTGGTTTCAGATCAGACTTAGGTTGTGCTTTTTTGGAATCGGGTTAAAAAGATATAAACCGATTTTGGAGAGTTTTACATGTAAAATGTCCGGAATTTAGTGAGTTTGTCTGATCCGGTCCAATTCAAAACTGATCGGTTATGAATATATATTGAATTTAAGTGTTTCTAGAGTTCGGTCCATATTTTCGGTTCTACTATACAATATTTATCTTGTAAGTATAAAATTGAGCAATTTTGGTAAGATTTTCTTTTGCAGGCAATCTGGAGTTTTACTTCATTTTGATGTCGTTTTGGCAAGCTGAGCTGAGGTGACCAATGCTTGAGGTTGAAGAAACAATTTAGAACAGCTATTCAGAAATCTCAAGTTTTCAGTAATGGTGTGAAATGTGAAGTTGAGCTCTGTTATTGATTCTGTTCATTGAGGTCTTCATGTTTCAGTATATAAATGCTTATTGTTCTTTTACCATCGAGTTCACTCATAATGTTGCACTATTTAAAGGATTCTTTCGGATCAAGTTGCTATTCAGAGAAGACGATTCAAGTTCCAAATCTGAATCGAAATTGCCTAAATCAAGTCCCCAATAGATTGGGTCTCGGGTATTAATGTAAAATGTACACCCTTTATACAACTCGACCCTGCTAAAATGTAAATCGGGTTTCAAGCGCTAATAAGCTTGGGTTCAAACGAGTGTAATGAAATTATTAAGGAATGAACAAATGGTATAGTTTGACAAAAAAAAAAGTTTACATTTTTCAAACATGTACTTTCTCAAGATTTTTTTGATAAGCAAGCGTAGTGCATGAAAATGCACAATAATAACTAAATTAGATAAAATGTTGAAATATATAGGAGATAATGATCCATTGAGTCACTGAACCAACCCTGGGACAAAATTAACAAATAAGCAAAATGGCACTTACTAATTATTATGAACCAGGCAATCTAGTCATTATCAAGTAAACCAATCACTACACAATAATATTTGCAACTTTGGACTAATAATAGTATGTGAATGAGATTCTCATTCCAAAACTATTTTCATAACTGAAAAGCCATAATCAAAACATGAAGAACGAGAATCGCATTCTCGTACACGAAGAAAATTTCTCACCCACACGCTACCTAACAAGTTTCACACTGTTCAGTGTTTATTACATATGCCTATACATAACTTGTGTTTCATATTATTTTTTCTTCATCAAGATTTTTTCAATCTACGCCTTATTTGACCTATTTTTAATGTTACCATACTTGTCCATAACCATAATGCATCAGTGATCAGCCAGTCCAACCTAGAACAAATCTGTGGGAGACAATGTAGAGTTGAAGATTTAGATTTTACACTGTTACATGCGGCTTAGTTTGCTAGATGCAGCTGGCTTGAAGCTTGCCAAACCCGTCATTTCTCGACCTGTTACCAAGGTGTTGATGTCGTACGTCCCTTCGTATGTGTAGATAGGCTCGATATCACAGAATGCCTGAAGTGTATATCGAAACAAAAATGATTCAATTTAGAAAAAGCGCGTAAAAAAACTGTTTGTGTTAACAATGATCAATATGGGACCAAATACTCCAACAGCTGATAATGAGAATGTTCCTAAATGATCCATCTACTATGCATTTCGAAGAAAGAGATAAGCACAAATACCTTTGCAACTAGAAAATCTGTTATGACCCCGTTACCACCAAGTAACTCTCGTGCAAGAGCAACAGTTTCCCTTGCCTTTGAGGTGATCCACGCCTGATGATCATAAAAGTTTTTCACAACCAGGCATTGCAAAGAAACCATAACATGCCTCAAAGGGTTTGGATTAAAAAAAAAATTGGAATGGAAATTAGAATCACGAATGGGAATGAGATTCTAATTCGTAAATCATTTCCATGACAGACAAGTCCTAATGCAACCATGGAGAATAAGAATCTCATTTCCATTCTCATTCTTTATTCCCATTCGTGAACAAAAATTATAATCCAAATGCTACATTGGTGTCTTTCTTGTTACCTTCCCCAAGCTGGCTTGGCCTGGAGTCATTTTACCCTTCTCATACAACTTGCAAAGACGCCAACCAACAAGGACCATTGCTTGGATATTACCCAGCATTTGTACAAGTTTCTGCTGGTTGATTTGGAAAGCTGCCAATGGTGCTCCAAATTGTTTTCTCTCCTTCAGATACCTTCCAATAAACCCTAAATGTCAGAACAAGTCCCCATAGTGGATCTTCACCATTTCAATTAATGAATGGAGTAGTATCATTAATACCTGTGACACATATCATACACGCCCATTGAAATTCCAATAGGTTGCCAGGCAACCATAACACGTGAAACAGCAAGCACCTGATTGAGATTGCAGTGATTAGATATGACATAAATCTGAGATTATATTGATATCACTCAATGCAGAAGACTTGAACAGTGAAACCAGCCATGAAAATATGCAGATATGTTGAGTGTGTGAGAGTGAGTGAGCACATGGATCACTTCTGCATGCTTACCTTGTTTGTATCCTGGAAAGAGTTGACGCCAGTTAACCTATCATCATCAGGTACAAAGATTTTCCTTAAGATAATATCCCCATTTTGAACAATTCGGAGACCAATTTTATTCTCCATTTTTGTCACAGTTAGTCCAGGGGCATCCTTCTTTACAATATATCTGTAATAAAAAGTAGCATTCCTGGTAAGGAAGCATTACGTGCCAATATGGAAAACCAACTACCACACTTAGCATTATAACCACAAAGAAAGCAAGTAACTTAGTACAAGCACTAATGTAGATTGGTTTGTCAGAGAGAGAGAGAGACTATATGGCAGAGAGTAGCATTTCCTCTAGTTATTTGGAGGCTTGGTGTAGTGAGAACAGTCCAAGCTCCAAGGCACTTGCTTAATTTTTTCACTTGCGCAAAAGTGTTATCTTATAGACCCCATTAGTAACATAATGGGAAAAAAAAGTCCAGCCTTAAGGTTTTATTGGACAATGAAAGAAAGAAAGAAAGATAAGTATTGTAGATATTTGCTCCACCAACTAGAAGCATCACACTCATACATACCATCTTAAAGAGTAAACATGCCGAACAATGACAGTGAGAAGCATATTATAAACTACCATGCATACCCATTTATCTGATTTGTTGATGTATTGCGGGCAAAAATAATCAATATATCAGCAAAGGTGCTATTTCCAATCCAACGCTTTTGGCCCTCAATTATCCAACCTCCTTGCACCTGATCACAATGCCACATGAAATGAGATGTCATGAATTTAAATTGTTCAATGTTGATGGGAACGACTGTAAAAAAAAAGTGCTGCATTTAAACAAGAGAGAGACTGCTAGTTTGAACCTTTGTTGCAGTTGTCTTTAGACCACTTGCATCACTTCCATAGTCAGGCTCAGTCAAAGCCTAGAGAATTATAATATTTTTTAAGTACGCTAAAAGAATTGTATGCTGAACACAAATTCATGTAATCCATGCTGTGGCAAGAAAGAGCTACTTACCCAACAAGCTATCGTCTTCATTTTTGCCAGAGAAGGTAAATATTTCTGCTTTTGGGCCTCTGATCCGCATAAAGCTACTCTTGACAGTCCAGAGAAGTAACATATATGTAATTGAGTGAACAAAAGAAAATCTCTGGTAATTAATATGTTTCTCCAGGAAAAAAAGCAGCAATATCAAATCTTACCAATAGTGAGCATTGCCAAAGATGAATGCACCAAAATGAAAGTAGAACAACTCGCATCAACTCTAGCAACCTCTGCTGTAGCAATAGCATTTCCAGTAATGGAAAGACCAGGGCACTCATAACCCTAGTAGGCACAATCAGTTAATTAAGTAAATATAGCCTGTCCATAATATTTTCTACTTTGGAAAAAATAACAGTATATAGAGTACCTTGATCGTGCCACCAGCAATACCGAGGGCACCAAGCTTTGGAACAATATGAAAAGGAAACTCTGCCTTCTCCCAGTACTGGAAAAATAATTGTTACTTTGCTGATAAATATAAATTTAAGTAACATATGTGCAATACCCAAAGCCTATAAATCCCAGCTTCTGTAGAAAGTGTAGCATGAGAAAGATACCTTTGTCATTATAGGAGCAACTTCTTTTTCCATACACTCTCTTACTTTCAGCCTGAGATTTTGCTCCTCAGGAGTCAATAGATCATCGTATTGGTAATAATCTGATGCTGAAATTAAAATAATTACTATAAGTTATTGAAAAAAGATGAATATATGATGTTATTGTCTGTGTGAAAGGGAAAAATATGCACGGTATAGTCGTGTATGTAAGGACAGACATTATCTAAAAGCCATAGAAGATAACATGTGGCATTGAGTTTAACTGAAAAGCTATACAGGCACAATGTTTACAAATGGTCTGCATAACTAAAAAGGACACCAATAATGATCATTGTGCTTACTGCAAGGAGGAAAGATGGATGCTGGAGTTGCTTGGGGAAATGCCTTGGAAATCTCCAGTGCTGGCAAATCAAAATAAGAACTCTTAATGGTTTTGTCAATGTCATCTGTGAGAGAATGTAGTACATTATTCATTAGAATGAACACCAAAGCATCATAACACGAACAAGTGGTAAATGTAAAAATGTTAATAAAAAAAAAATAACTCTAGAATATCTTGATCAAGGCAGGAAAAAAAAATAAAGTGGAAGAAAGAAGAAGATAAAATAACCTTAAACTAGAATTTGTATTAGTTGAGAGTTGATTGAGAAGCAAATGAGGGAAGTATTCAAACATCCCCCCTCGCTTCTCCACATACACTCGGAGGGAACGTTTCAAACCAGCTTACATACCTCAACATAGAGTTGGCAATTCGTGTCATAACACGACACAAAATTAGTGTGTTTAGCTCGCATATTTTGTAGTTGTGTCGTGTTTGTGTTGAGCCTTCAAAACACGCACACATGATTATTTAGTCGTTCTGTGACACGCCCAACACACACACTTAAGGTTATAATTGTAAATTAGTCATAATAACATGTCAAACGTGTGGGTCGTGTCGTGCCAAACATCTTGGATAGTGTCGTGTCGAACGTGTTGGTTCTATCGCCCAAAATGTGTTAGATCGTGTTTGTGTACACAACCCATTTAGTTACTGTGTGAAAAGTGTTGTGGCCGTGTTGGTTTGTGCAACATGCAGTCGACCTTCAACACAATACGAACACGACAGTGATGCACAAATTGCCAGCTCAACCTCAGCCAGAGCAGCAGACACCCATATCTAATCCACGTAATACAAATCGGACAGTAATAAAAAATATTGTAATATACAATCAATTTCAACAGATTTTTACTTCTATCTCTCTCAAGTTATACTATGATTGTAAGGCCCATTTATTAGTGTAAAATTAAAATGAAGCCTTCAACTATCAACTTGAGCTTTTACCTAAATCGCTACTCTAAGATTCATATATAATTATCATTAATATATTCATCTCCGAAGTTAGTGATCATTGCTTATCAACCATTCCAATCAGATACTGTAGCAACCTTAACAATTCACCTCCATATTCCAATCCACATCTTTAGGAATATAATCTACATTCCAAATACACACAACTCAGCAGCAATTCAAATTGAATAAGGCGCAATCTGTATTCCAATTGAAGTCAACATCATATCTAGCCTGACTAGCAGATTCTAACTGTTAAAGATATTTACTCCCTCTCTCTCAACCACCCTCATTACTACACTCCTTATTACCCAACTACCCTATACAACCCCAAAACTACGCCCTACTCTCCTATATGGGCTCTTGACCCCTCAAAGAGTCTCTGCCGTGCTCCTCTTCCTCCATCTCTCCATTCTCTATATATTGAGTTGTGATGTATGTGTAATTTGTACACACAAGCTTTATTAATACAAGTTCATCTTTCAAATCTACACCCACACTTCAACACTAACAATTGGGAACAATCTACAAAACCTATTGAATCTGCAAATCCTAATTTCTACTTTTTCGAAATACAAAATTCAATCCGAAGCTCGTCAAGCTGAGCACAAAACGAATCACAAACAATCATTATACGATAAATTATAAACAGTAAAAGAGCAAAGTCAACACTTACCTTGGTTCTTAGAAGAGTGATCGGTCATTTTGATGGTAGATGGAGGAAGATGAGACACTGAAAATGGAGGAAATTAGGGTTTCGGAGATCTGAGCCGAGAGAGAAATGGAGGGAGTGAACATGGAA
Organism: Pelargonium citronellum; assembly: GCA_036897665.1. Taxonomy (NCBI): domain Eukaryota; kingdom Viridiplantae; phylum Streptophyta; class Magnoliopsida; order Geraniales; family Geraniaceae; genus Pelargonium; species Pelargonium citronellum. Next base: position 6,386 of record JAYMSZ010002618.1, read on the forward strand.
ATGTCTGGTTTTATTATATATGGAGAGCTTAGCGGGCACGCAATTTGAGGTTTGTTTGAACATATATTTGAAATATATCACATGCGCTGACATTTGACAATACGACAATCTGTGAGTGTCGTCTAGGTGGCTCCACAATTTGTATAAGTGTCGGGTTCGCATCGGGTTGAAAGTTTTATGTGTTACGCGGTTCAACGTAAATACAATATGTTTAATCGTCTTGTTGAGCAATTGAATACAGACACGATGTGTTTATAAACACAAATTATGAACACCACACCATGTTGGACTCGATGACTATATAGGTCATGTTGATATGATATGACACGATTGACATAAACACGACTTAACAAATTCTGCATGAGAAATTTAATAATAATTTATTTACATTATATCTTTAAATGTGTGTTTATCATGTTTTGGAGGCCCATCATGAACACTACACGATCACTAAAAGTATGAGCTCAAATTCACTAATTTTGTTTCGTACTCTAAAGCGGACACTTTATAACATTTTCTTAGTTCGAAATACTTAATTTGAACCTAAACTTTAAAATGTTACCAACTTTATATTTTATGCATAAAATGTCCAAATTAGGACAACCTAACAATTGAATTTGACACGAACAATTTGATGTCGCAAAAATACAATAAAGTTTTAAGTACATACAAGTTCAGTTTTAAGTTATCAATTGTATTCATAAAAACTTAAAATCCATTATGCGTTTTAGTGGATTCATATTACATAAAATTAGTTGACCAAATTTCAAATCAGATCGAGCAAATCTAAATCCATTTATGTGTTAAATTATAAACCCACATTTTAATTCTCGAGTTAAGTTTAAGTTATAAATTCTCATATCGAAATTCATAAAATCTAACATAAGACCTAAATTGTCATTTCTTGATGAAAGTTACATTTAGTAACGTATTAAAAGGAAGTTATTATAGTAGTTGGAGACAACAAAGCGTACAAGTGGACCAAATTGCATTGATTGTTTCATAAATTTGCATCACTATTTTATTCATAACAAGTGATTGTTGATTTTTTTATTAGGTTGTGTAGTCCGACGTGGAAAAATATATAACACTATCTAAGATTTCTCTAATGAAGCGAGTTGTGTGGTTCATAAGCCTCCATTACGATCCCAAAGATTTTAAAGTCCGGATAATACGAGATCATATAACTTGATTGGTTTAATTAATGTTCACTTTATATTGAAGTAAATTAGTACATCCAATGTTTCAACTACCAAACTAACTTATTTAAGCTTAGGGTCAGCCTTACAAATAACAATTAGGACCCAAATTCACTCACGAGTGTTGAAAATCTGATCAAATCTGCACAATTTACAAGTAAAAGATGACTCCTAATCCAAAACTCACATTTTATTTTGGAAAGTTGAGCTTATATTAGACATTTTCAATTTCAACCAAATTCAATTATTTATTTTTGTTGTTAATATGTCTCAAATTTGAACTCACCCAAAGATCCTTCAATTGGGCTCACACAAATTTTGGGCAAAAAAACTAGCAAAATTGACATTTTATAGACCCACATGCCAATTTTAATCTAAAAGATCAGGCCCAAGCCCACTGAAATTTTGGGCCAAAAGGCTAAAATTTTAATCTAAAAGATCAGGCCCAAGAATTTTAATTTTAACAACCCAAAAAGCCCAAGCCCACTGAATTTAGAGCCAAAAAAGAATCTTTTGGAGATGCGGGGTATCGATCCCCGTACCTCTCGCATGCTAAGCGAGCGCTCTACCATCTGAGCTACATCCCCTTTTATTTGTAGCTCAGATCATTATGTATAAATAAAATTACAGCCTAATCTAGAGACAGCTGTATCATCAGAATTTAAATGACTTTTAATCATCAATCCAACGGTCTAAAATTAGAGGCTACACAGTCTTCACAGAAAGCAAGCAACAGGTGATAATACCTCCAGCAACGTCTGAAGTAGTAGCTCTTCCATTGACTCTCTCTGAACTGTGTTCGCATCGGAATGTTCAGAGCTCGACGACGAAGAAACAGTATAAATACTCTCTCTCTCTCTCTCTCTTTCTCAATCAAAGTTCAAAAACCTCACAGCTGATTCTTCGGATTCGCTATGTTCGCGAAGCGTCTCGTTCAGGCCGTTCATCTTCCTCATGTGAGCTCCTTTTTTCGAATTTTGTTTCAGTCAATTTACTGTCCGATCGCCATTTTCGTTTCCTTTTAGCTTCAATTCGAACTTGGAGGTTTCAATTTGGTCATTGTTCATGTTTTAGGGCTTTGTTTTCAGTGAAAATTGAACGAAATGGAATTTTGAACTCCCAAGCTGAGAATGATACGTCGCTATTCTATTATGTAACCGTCATTTTGGTTTGCTTTAACTTCAATTTGAACTCGGGGTTGCCAATTTGGCTAGTGATACGACTTAAGGTGTTGTTTTCAGTGAAAATTGGACGAACTCGCTGGTTGAAAAATAATATGTTGCTATTCTTATATTTGGTCGCCATTTTGGTTTTCTTTAGCTTCAATTCGAATTCGTGCTGTCAGTGTGGTCAATGATCATGTTTTAGGTTTTGTTTCTTGTGAAGTTTGAATGAAATGGAATTTTGAACTCTCCTACTGAAGAATAATATGTTGCTATTATATTTTTTTGATCGTTTTTGTAAAAATTTGTTTTGATTTTATCTGTGAACAGAATCATCTGCGACATGGTAATGTAGAGTCCAACGACTTGGATATGCGAATTGCTTTCCACTATGGTGTCCCATCTACTGCATCGGTTATTGCTTTTGACCCCATTCAACGCCTTCTGGCCATTGGAACTCTGTGAGTTGAGAATTTGGCCACGACAAACTTGATTTAAGTATTACATTAGTTTGTAGAATTAGCTTTTACCTTGGAATTGGATGTCAATTTCTTGCACAACATTCCTTGGCAATTTGTTTCAGCTATTGTGATAAGGGGAATGAATGAAGGATCAAATTATTTGAGATGGAAATTATGTGGTTAAAGTCAAAAGAAACATTTTTTTTTTGTCTTGACAAGGTTTTGTATACTCACCATGCAAGTTTCTGAAGTTCCACTATACTCCAGAATTATTCTGTTACTTTTGGACTGCCATTGCCACCCAATCTCGATGAGGGCCCAGTCCCTGATAATATTCATGTTTCAAAGAAGTTATGAATTTTCAACAATCATGTTGCATCTGGTGGTAATTTATGGTTTTACCTCGCCTTCACTGTTGAATTTTTTCCATTTCCTGTTTATTGCAGGGATGGTAGAATTAAGGTTATTGGTGGAGATGGTATTGAAGGTCTTCTAGTATCCCCGAAGCAATTGCCTTACAAAAACTTAGAGGTTTGTATACTTTTAATCTTACATTTATGCCTAGCTATTATAATATTTAAAATATAATCAGGTCTTTAAAAATTCCTAATTTACCGTATGAAGTGTCAGGTTTAATAACCTTAGTTCCTCTGTGCTGTCAAAAGAAATTTGTTTTTGTCTGTAACGTTTTGTAATTGAAGTTAATAATGTCCTTGTTACCATGGGAGTTTGGTTAATTATTTTAAGTGGATATGCAACCTCCATGTAAATCATTTACCATCCCAAACTCCCAAAATTTCCTTACTGTTTTTTTTTAAAACAGCGGATTAACTGCTGATGTTTTTTTGGCAGTTTCTACAAAACCAAGGGATTTTAGTCGGCATCTCAAATGACAATGAATTTCAGGTAATAATTTTTCAACAGATGCGCAGTTTCTGTTGGTTGTCACATATGACTTATAATTCTCATTATCAACTCTTTGAGCTTTTGCGTCTATGTTTGCCCTAAGCATCCTCTCACTGCCCATCAAATCGTGTTGATTGGTGCTCAATTGTTGATTTTCATCATTTGTGTTTCTTGAACCATTCAGTTTATAGAATCTAGGAGGGTGATGCTTGATGGTAGCTGAGCAATTGGTTTGGGGCCTTTAGCATTATGATAGTGTGATTTTTATTATCAGTACTGAATGCTTCTTAACTTTGGCAGGTTTGGAATTTGGAGAGCAGGTGTCTAGTTTCTTGTGTACAGTGGGAATCCAATATAACTGCTTTCTCTGTAATCAACGGCTCTCACTTCATGTATGCTACTGAGAATTGACACTAATAACAAAACTTATTACTTTTCTTGTTAGTCAGCTGCATAAACATTGTTAATTAACATAACAGGTATGTTGGGGATGAGTATGGTTTGATGTTTGTGATGAAGTATGATGCTGAAGAGGAAAAACTTCTACAGATGCCATATTGTATATCTGAAAAGTCTGTACATGGTAAGTTTTTTTTTTTTTTGGCTTTCCGTAATTCATTATTAATTACCATAATGCAACTCTGCCTTTAGTTAATAGTTAATATTGTTCATTTGTAAGGGTTATGGAGATTTAAAGCAGCTAAGGCACTGATCTCTTTAGAAGGCAGCTATCTGTTTCAATATCGTCACTAATAAAATCCTTAGATAGATGATAAGGAAATCTTAATAAGAATCCTAGCTATAATATAGTCTAATATCAACCATCCAAAATAACTTGATTGAAAAGAATAATAAAAGACAGCTAACTGAGAAATCGCTACAAGAATCACCCTGCAGTAGTGAGAAACTAATGTATCAAGATTTGGCCTACTCTTTGTTTTGCCTTGCCTAATGCTTGATGTGTTGTTCTAATATCTATTGTCTTGATAAACTTGCATTGCACTATTGCTTATAACTCATTATAAAATGGAGATAGTGGATTCTATGGTTGCCCTTCCTTTCCTGAACCCCCTATTTCCATAGGTGGATCTGTAAACCTCTCTTTTTTTAGGAAGGTAGAGAAACACCTCTCTGTTTAGAAGTTTGTTGGTATGTATTATGTCTATTTTGTCAATCTGGACACCATATTCTTTCTAGAAGCATATATATTTCTTCTGATTATTGTATATACAACATATATATGTATTTGATAAGCATACATGTTCCTTACTGTAATGGCATTCAGTGTCAAAACATACAACTAACTATCTGTTATTTTCTATTTCTAAATATTTACTGCAAAAAACAAAGTTAGTGATCTTAAATTTCCTAAGTTTTTGAATTGAAATATTATAGCAACAGTGATATTGTGTGCTCACTCACTCTTCATGGTAAATGTATTTGTGGTTCTAGTTTGTTTAGATATCTGTTTAACGCCACTGTTTTCTGATATTCACAGAAGCGGCTGGTTTTTCATTTCCTAATTACCAACCCATTGTCGGAGTTCTTCCCCAACCTTGTTCTTCTGGCAACAGGCAAGATATTCAAAACCTTAAACCCAAAAATGTAGTA
>JAYMSZ010002619.1:0-11723 GCA_036897665.1 Pelargonium citronellum
CATCAAACTATTATGACAAAAAATAAAATCTTGTGGGGACAATAATTTAATTTTATCAAATAATATAAGCAAATATAAGAATTTTAGTGGATAAATATAAGGAATATAGAGAAAAAAATTTATTTTGTAGGGGCAGCTGCCCCCAAACACACCCTAGTGCATCCGTCCCTGTACGTGGAGATGTATGTTATGACCATTGCGCCACCCCCTAGTGGCCCAAAAATGTGAGCTTTCTCTTGTAATCTTCCAGCATTTGGGCAGTGGGCTTTGTAGCAAATTGAGAGTGGGGACTTGTGTGAAATTGTTGTTTTTCTTGAGGAAAGGTGAGAGGTTTCAATTCAGAGAAACTAAAAGGGGTCCGGGTAGACCTGTCTAAGTCAATAGGATGTGGTATTCTTTGGTTCATGAATGAGATTCTTTCTGTGAGATTTGTTCTTACTTCCAAACAAGCACATCGATGTTCTACTTAATCTGGGCTGTTTGTAATCCTTTTTCATTGTGATAGGAAGTTAAGCCCTAATATCCTTTTGGTTTCCTATTTCTGTATGTGTGAATTAACAGTGAAGAGTGTTTAAAGCTTGTGGTTTTGAAATATATTGCCAGAACACTGATGATTGAAATCTTTGAACTGCTATTTTCTTTCCCCGTCCTTAAGTTTGTTTTGTTTTTGTTATGTTATTGTTATGTTATCTACTTTGAATCATCCTTCAATCTAAAAGCAGAGAATTTTGCACATGTTATGACCTATCTCGATTCATGTTGATTGACAGCAATAGTTGGTCCTCAACTTTAAACTTTATTTACTTAGGATTCACATTTGTAGCTGGATTGAGGGTAAAAAAGAAGAAGGTTCTAGTCTTTTCAGTCACTTTATGTTTCAATTTTAATTTTTCAAAGGGTTGGGTTGTATAGACATACTCTGACCTATAACAATATCTATTTCTCCTATAGAGGGACTAATGTCTTCTCTTCATTGTGGCCATGGAAGATCAAGGAATACCAATTGAACTTTGTGATGTTATTAATAAATTTTTGTTTTACTTCTAATTTAATGGCGTATCAAAACTCATTTTACTTTTCTTTCGGTGAGGACTGGGCTGTTTTGTTGCTTTTTACTTATGTTATTAGTTTGTGACAGTTGATGTCCAGACTATATCTGATAATACTTTAAAGAATCCTGTTCCATTTGATTCCCACTAAGCAACATGCTTCATTGTGGAAAGCATTGCTCTAAATTATGTCATAAGTTGCAGCCTATAGTCTCTGTCACTTGTCAATCTGATCATGAGTTATTGCTGGCTTAACTGTTGGAATTAATCCTACTTATAAATCGTACTATTCAGTGTGTGATAGTTCAGAACTTCAGGTATGGTAAGCTTAGCAAAGGCTAAGCAGCCAGACTCACTATTACTGTATTCATTATTAACAGGTTATTAGCTGATAGTCTAAAGGCCTGAAGCAAGATTATAAGGGATCAATCAATATGCGGATTGCCTTTGACTACACAAAAGTTCGTTGCCTTATCATTGGACCGGAAGCATAACCTTATTGTCTTATATGCTATCATTGAGTCGAGTTAGATTCCTTTTCCCTAGGCTTTAAATTATTGTACTTATTATTAGTGCGTAATGCCCCAGACCAGGGATCACCTGCATCAGTTATGTTTTTGATTTTTGAATACTTTGGACTTAATAAAGCCCTCAGCTGATTCTCTGCACTATGGAAAATTCTTACTAACTACTTTATTCTTCGCATGCTTGCTAAACTTTGTGATGTGGCTCTACAAATCTCGTTGTTTAATCTTAAAATTTGTGAACAAGTCTGCCATGGGTTTCCAAAACTGTGCATTTTCACTTGTCACTCTTATTACTTGACCAGAGCATTAAAAATTTCTGTTTCAATTGTAATTTTCTGCAGGTGTCTCCTGATGTACATTTTCAGAAAGATTTGGGGTTGGATAGCTTGGACAATGTGGAGATCGTAATGGCTATAGAGGAGGAGTTTAGGTTGGCCATTCCAGACAAGGAAGCCGTTAAGATTGATTCCTGTAATCTTGCAATTGAATACGTCTACAACCATCCAATGTCTGTTTAAAACCGCTGAGTTTCTCTGAAACCAATTATTTTTTTCAGTTGATCTAAATCCGATCCTCAGCTTGGTACTGAAAATAATGCAAAGCTGTTTAGATGAGTTCGACTTGGAGGAAGAAAAAAAAAACTAGCATTTCAGTCGCTCTATTACATGCTTTGACTTGAAGAAGTTGCATTGCATCTGTTCACAACTAATTGCTTAAATATTGTGCCTTTTTTCTTTGTTTGTCAATGTTGGATCCAGTAAGAGGTTATTGGGACTTATTTATTATGTTGAAGACTTGTTGTGTTGAACTTAAAAACTTGATTTCAGTATTGTTCAAGTATTATTGCACCTACATCTCAAATGCTCGTGTTATAAGGAAACCTAGAGTCTGTTGTTACATAGTTAGTGTTTGATTCGGAAAGGAAAACGAATTGCATTGCATCTCATGAGTTTGTATGATTGGAGATAATGATCCTCCCGTTGCTCATGCATTATTTTGTTGCACCTTCTCTGAAACAGAATCCCTCGCAAGAGAATGAATTACCAGGTAGCATCTTTAGAGAGTTTGTGGTTGAGCTGTTAAGCCAGCTTCATATTTCTTGAGGATAGACACAGGAAAATAGAACGAATCTTGAAATCAGCTACAAGTTGTAACATGTAAGGTAATCTTTTGATCAATTTGCAGATACCATGTTATCAATGTTCACAACAATTGCAGGAGCATCTCTTCCATATATGATCCTGAATATGTTCAAGTCTGTTGCTGAGTGATAGGAAGAGTTGTACCAATACTCCGCATATGGTAAGAACTTGTTCTATTGTAAAGATTTGTCAGCTACAAAACACCTAATATACATTTCAGAGCCTTTGTTCAATGATTCATATTGTCAATTGGTTGGTGGATGATAAGTTGAACTCATGGTTGGAGTAATTCCTTGTAATACGAACCATTATACCCAAAAAGCATGACGTTTTAAAAGTGGATCCGCGGCAAACACAAGATCAATACTTTTAAGCTATACTTGTTGCTACACGAAGACGGTAGGGCAAGTCTATAACTGACGGGTCATGCCATACTTGCCCATAACAATACTACACTTGGATGAATCCCCATTCGAGTAGCACAAAAGCAACAAAACTCTCTCTATTAAGTTCTAACGCAATTGCATTTCCTGATACTCTAGGTCGAGACCTCGAGTTTAGGTAAGACAACTTGTTGTCAGTTGGACAGTAATAGGGGTAATTTTGTCATTTAAGTGATGAGAGTACCTCTCCCCAAAAAAACAAAAGCCTCCCCAAAACCCTTGCCTCTCCCTCTCCATTCCAATTTCCAACTACAACACTGCTCTCCTTCCTTGTGTAGCAGAGTGGGAGTTGGGTACTCATTTTGGTATGACGAAAAGCATCGGAAACGGATAAGGAAGAAGCCAACTTCCACCAGAAATGGCCACCCGTCCAACGGTTATGGACGCGGCTTGCGTCCACATAAGCCTCTCCACCACCCAACCCCTAGACGGCTCGGCCCGCTTCGTCCCCGGCGACCCCGCTCCGCTCGACGGAGCTCGAACCAGCAAAGCCCTCCGCATGCAGCAGCTCTCCCTTCTCTCCCATGGCTTCCCTCTCGCTCTCATTCCTGCTTGGTCTCCCACTCCGGCAAAGGATTTAGGCCCTTTCTGTATCCAGTACCCTTGGATCTCTAAAGCTTCTCATAAACTCAAGTATGTTTCTATTTTTCCTTCTTTTTTCTCAGCAACCAAACACAACTACACTGCCTTCTTCTTATTTGTTCTAATCCGTACAGGTGGATCGGCTCAATTGTGCAGTTCCGTCCAAAGAAACATTTTAACCACATTATGAAGTTCCGTCCTATTAGACTCGTTAAGGACATTCAACAACAATTTGGTACACTACTTGACAGTGATGATGGATTTTCATTCAAGGATCTTCGAAAATTGAATTTCCAATCTTTTAAAGATGTTGCAAAGCTATTCTGCGACTTCTCGCCACTTTCCATAAGAAATTATTTACATCGTGCCATAACTCCTCATACATCCTTATTGTTGAGTTCGGAAGGCACCCGGTTCAAGACAATGCTACTTAACCAGGCATGCATTTTAATTCCTGTCATTGTCATATATTTTGTGATAAAAGTATGCATTTTAGTTCTAAACAACAGTGGCCTCAGTAACATTTGAAACCATACTGTTACTTAAGTTCTAATTCTTATAGATAATCTTCCTTTTAGATCTTTGGGATGATTGATTACATATGATTACCCTGTACTTGTCACCATAGCTTTTCCAATGGATACCCTTAACATTTTTTTTTAAAACTTTAGACTACCTTGAACTATTTTCCACCCATTCTGTCAGTTAAATTTGACTGCATTTTTCGAAAATGTCAATTTTAAGGTAGTCCATTTTATTTTAAAAAACTTTAGACAAAAAGGGCAAAATTGGAAATTTTGAAAATTTCCGTCAAAGTTAACTGACGAAATAGATGTAAAATAGTTTACCAAAAAAAGTTTAGGGATATCCATTGCAAAAGTTGACAAGTACAGGGTTGTCATCTATAATTTACCCTATTATGTTTTAGTTTTGGTCTATACTTATACTGCATCAAAGTTCTTTCAATTGCATTCCTCAACTTTTTCTAACATATTTGCAGGCTGCTGATCATGAGATTTTGCTAGAGGCTGCATGGCCTGAGTTGTATATTGATCATAAAGGAAGATATTGGGAGGTTCCCGAGTCAATATCCCTTGGTGTGTCGTCTGATGCTTCTGAGCCGGGATTCCAATACTATTTTGGCTTACAAAAAAATAAAGGCTTTCCTCAGGCTGTTGATGCCATTAACGACGAGCCACCTTCTCCACTACTGCCTGGATTATGCGCAAAGGCTGCCTTTTCTTTTGAGGAGAGCAGGGACCTTTGGAGGAGAAGAGAGACTGAAGGCCTCTTGCCTCCTTATGATATATTTCTTAAAGAGCCCCATGCTGAGATATCTGGAATGATTGGTAATTTCCAAACTTACTGCGTTTTTGTGGTAATCTATGAAAATTCTTAGTTTGTGTGATGGTCCCATTATAAAAACTCTCCTACCATATCCTTAAGAAATTTTTGTTGTCTATTAATTATTCTTATTCCATTCAGCACAATGCTGTTACATTGTAGATTATGCTATATTTGTCAGTTTTGTTTTGATAATTTCTTCAAAATGAGTCTTCGTTTTGGTATTTGAGAGGAATACATTATTCATTCTCACATCATCCTTTTTTTCAATTTTTCCCTAACTGATTGAAATGCTTAACTTTATCAGAAATAAGAAAACCAAAAATTGAACTAGATTTATTTGAATTCGGGCCAAATAATGAGGAACGAGTATGAGGAAGCCCGCAGGTGCGGGGACACATTCGAGGTGTTTGTTTCAATGGTGGACAAAGCCGAAACATTGGAAGGAGGCTTGCTGGATGTCATGGAACTCAACCCTAATGGAGATAATGGTTGAAGCTCATCAGAGCATAACTGATCTAGAAGCAGTGGCAGAAGCTCCTCTTGGTGGAAAACGACAGCGGAAGTGACGATAGAAAAGTTGTCAGAACACGAGGGTACCGACAGTGATGATTCATGTTCGACGAAAAAGATTGCCCGCTAAAAGAGTTGACAGAAGATGTGGCGGCACGAGGGTACCGACAGTGATGGTTCATATTTCAAGGCAATATTGGAATCAGTTGGCACACACATCTAGGTTTTCTTCACTACCGAAACTGAACCTCAACAACCTCCCTTTAATTTCATAGAAATATTTTTGAAGGAAAAAAAGAAGAAGAGGATGTCATGGGGGCTACTTGGTCAGTGAGTTTTCAACTCTGCCCAAATACCAAATTTAACTGTACTAGTACTAGCACTACTAGGGTTTGTAATCGAACTAGCTGTGGTTGAGCCTGCATGAAGGAGCAAAGGAAAATAATGAGTGAAGATAATTATACAATGAAATGCAGGATAGTTTGTGTGTGTGACTGAGAGTAACAGTCCGTCCTCTTCATTGAATTGTTTTGATGGTGTTGTCTCTAGTAAGGAACAAATCTGTAGTTGCTATCTAGTTCCAGTCAAATAATGCATTTTCATCTTTTAATGAAAGAAGGTAGCTTTCTTGTTTCAAACCATTTCTAATCACCTATTTATTAACATTCCATGTCAGGTGCCAGATGTGCCGCTTGGTTTGGAGGAGGCAAGGATTCGGCAGCTGTTGTTAGAGAAAGTTATAAGAGGAGAAGTCCATTTAGCGTTGACTTATTTGGTTCAGTTTGCTGTACCCTACAACATGGAGAATTCAGGAAGCGGTTTGGTGATTTTACAAGGGTTGATGCTCGGTTAGATATCTGTTCTGCATCTGCAGTTTCCAGAAGGCTATTAGATACCTTAAAGGGTTCTGTTAAAACAGATAACCCGCTTTCATCTCCCTCACTCAACTTGATCTTTCAACAGCAGGTAAACTTAGTCATGCCTACACGCTTTTTAGTATTTGTTTACTTGATAATTTAATTAGAACTAAACTGTTCATATGAATTCAACATGATTAGCTTAATCCCTTGGAAATATTGAAGTATAATAGAGATGTGCACGCACTCTTACTGACACATGGTGGATAGGAAAATCTAGCTAATGATATGATCATGTTTTATCACCAAAATTGAATTTATAGAGTTTTTGGTGATCTAAGTAAATGCATTTTAGTTGGACTGTTAGTGGTCCTTTTTTTTTTATCAGCAACAGGACATCATAATCGAAGTAACAATGTTTCTCACTCCCTTTGGGAGCGTTACCCTAAACCCCACCCTACTAATCTCACTCCATACCGTCGACAAGGAGGCTCGATCTTGAGACCTCAAAGGGAATCCAAAGTGATATTAACCACTTGGCCCAACATGTCTTGGTTGTTAGTGGTCCCTACAATGAGAAGAGGGTCTGAACTGTTAGAAAACATCCAGGTATTTCTTCTTTAGATGCTGAGTGAAATTAGCCTTTAGCCGAAGAAAAAGAGAAGGACTAGTCAAGTGGAATTGAAATTTTGAGGAAATGGCTGCAAATGAATATCATTCCAATAATTTTCCAATAATACGTTGATCCTGCTGTTTAAATGAATTTACTGTTTCTGAACGTGGTTAAAAGCAAAGATGTTGAAGTCAACACCCATATTCAAATTTCAGCTCAAATATAAATGCTGTGGAACTACTCTTAATAGTTACAACCTATTCTTAACTTTGCAGATTGCCGGACCTGTTGTAGTTCGAGTAGATACTAAGATTCAGCTGGATTCTTCATCTTCCACACGCGGTCCTCATGTAGGGGATCTAATATACAGCTTGAATTACTACATGAGGGCTCTACGCTCTGGCAAAGTTGTTGCATGGTATTCCCCAAAACGGAAAGAAGGCATGATTGAGCTTCGCATATTTGAGTTCTAGCTTACTGATCCAATAGTTGTCCAAGGAAAAAGAAAGGTTCTTTGTACCCTATTCTTTGAGAATGTGCGAATTTGAGAAAATTGTACCACAAATTTTTGTATGTAGATAGTTGTGTGCTAGTAAAGACTCTTGAGGAATGATGAAAATTTTCCATGGAACATGAGAGTCATAAATATGGAACACTATTTGAAGCAAAAGAGTTTCCGCAAAAGCTTGACGTTGATTATCGAGACAATATTTTGTGGTGTGTAATCGCCTTCGAGTATACCTTATGAGTCCTGACAGTACAATCAAAACTTGGTAAAAGACCTAATTTGGTTCTTGAATTTCTTTTTCTTCTTTCAAATTTCAAATAATCTTTGAACTTTCAAATATGTACTAAAAATAGTATTTTTTTTTAAGTTTCCGTCAATTGAAAGGCGTTATGAATTTTTTTCTTTTTTTTTCCTCATTGGCATGTAAAAGAAATCGGAAGCTTTGCAAATTGTACCCAACAATTTTGCATAAGTCTATAAACAGAGTTCTCTCATGTAAACTTACAACCAAGAAATGTAAAGTTCTTGGTGCATGCTCTCTCCCTCTAAATACTGTTCTTGATTTTAGTTAGTTCTACAACACAGAAAATGACTACTGATCTGCAAAAATTGACAAACATTACGAGAGATTTGATTCTATTCAACTACGGCCAGCAGTTCACTTGATTTGCAAAAGCAGTGTCTTCCATCTTTCCCCAAATCAACCTAACAATGACCACAGAAATGCACCAAATCAGAACCATAATTTGACTTCACAAGTCAACATTTAGTAGTCAATACTTGCAAAATTATAAGCATGAATTTGACAAAGGCCAATATAAACATAGATGATGAAACCTTTTACAGATCCATCCATTCTCATTATTCACCCATGTGAAAATGCGTAATCTCTCCATTCTCAAAATGACTGTCAACTTTTTTTCTTTTCGCAAAATTTAAGGATAATTTGATTAGTGTTTACATGTCTTTCATGTGTTCCTAATATGACTTTGTTGTAACAAACTCGAGTGATTCTTCTACCTAACTTATCTGAGGATATTATTGGTAATTTATGAACAACCAACAAAACGAAAAAGGAGCGAGCACACTCATTTTGGGACAAACAGAGTCTCAATTATTAAAGCAGATAATTTAAATTGGCTTTAGAGGTTTGCTGAAAATTTTATACATGTTGACAATCAAAGTCTCATTTAACGCAACTAATATGTAAGATAGTCCAGAGCATTTTCGTCTAAAAATGAAGAACTTCATAATAACTTATTAGTCTACCGATATATTATCAATGAAACAATTAACATTACAGAACTATTATGGCAAATCCATTAGAAACAAATAATTCTGCTTACCTCATATGCATTTATGTCTGAAAAAAGAACCTGCAAAAGCAGAGGCATAAGGACAATAACCGAATACTAATATGAAAAATCTACTTCGATTAGAGTCGGAACTTTGTCCGAGGGAGTTGGGATAAAAGAAATCATCACAAACATATCGTCAAACTACATACAAAATTATTACGATTATTTACCTTCTTTCCAGCCTCAACTTCCTCAACATCGGTACCAACAGAGAGTATCTGAAATTTAAGAAAAAGAGTGTTTTTTCAGCAAAACTTATCAGCAGTTGAAAAACCAATATACATTACGCTGTGAAGGCTAATGCTTTACTAACCTCGCCAACAAGGTACCTCTCAAATTTAACGGCTGATTTGGGTAATATGACACCTCCGGCTGATTTCTATAAGAGGTAACAGGTCAAATCAGCCTGGTAGTGTCTAATAGAAGCAGGCATATTTTAACATGTTACATGATAAATCTCCATTAACGACAATGAATAACACGTGACATGAAATCTGAGAGAAATATTGTAAACAGTCTGGATATTTCAAAAAATATTCCTCGCCTCCTAAAATAAAAATCGGAAATGATTGGTTCATGTATTGGAATTGCATGTAAAATGCATGTAGATGATGTGGCTCAATCTTAGCCATCTATTTATGTAAATGGTTACAACCCGGTATTGGCATTGCTTGAACCCGGCTTTGGTGTAGCTTCATACGGCTGCCTAATCCAAATTGGATTGGGGCCTGTTTGGCCATGAGTGATAAAACAACTCAAACAAAAAAGGAAAGATGGCACGAGCCAAACAGGAAACAAGGTGACTAAGGAAGTGACACGTGGCAGCACACACGCGCGTGGCGCGCTCAAGGGCTGACACGTGGCCTTGATTCCCCTCCATGAGACTTGTTTGGCTTGCACCCATTTTTCTTCTTCCATTGAACTATCTTTTTCTCAAAAGTCAAAACCAAAAAGGGCCTTATAGCCTATTGAACCACTCCACAGTTGTCCGCCACTTGTCACCTCCTCCTCCTTAGAGTATTATCCATAACCATAACCCATACTCAAACCGGCTACTAAGTCACACAAGTCAAGCCAATTCTAACCAATAGTCATCCACCACATCATCTATATGCAATATACATGCAATACCAGTACATGCAACAATCCTCCTCCAACAAAAATAGAAGGTAACTTGGGTGGGCATCAAGTGATTGATAGGTGTCAATAGTATCAGAATCTTGTCCATGACAGCCTTTACATTTTAAAGAACCGCAATATAATTTGTAGCACTAAATTGTGTCGATAGAGTCAGGTACAATTTGAGCAAGGAAGCAACAAAAAAAGAGCTGTGAATATGACATAGTCAAGCATGTTAATGAATCAGACTTGCAAAGAGCAACAATGCAACATTCATAAAAATAAGAACTTCTCCATTTTCAGATAAACTAAGCTAAAACAATTGAGTCCAATTCTCAATTTAAGAATAGAATAAACATAACATTTCAATTACACTACGATTGAATGTGAGAGATGTTAAGGGAAATGACAGCAGCGAAGGAAAAAAGTGGTTAGTTTTCCTATTAAGATCCAAAAAAAATGCAAACTTTGTAGAACATATATTCCCACAAGTACCATTTAACATTAAAGAAATCAACTTTTCAATAAAACTCAAACATTTATAGGCATAAATTTGCAATCCCTATCTTATATATAATGATAATAGTCAAACATTTGTAGAGAAAGAAGAATATCAGCCATGGTTTATTGGCTGAGACTCTCAACCAATAAATCATGGTCAATGATGTGATATCACATCATCAATTAACACTCATACCCGTTCCAAGGAACATGTGGGTGTAGAGCGCCTGCCCGGATCCATTTTGTTTGACTCTTGGCTGAGAGTCTTAGCCAATTCCGGCCACTCAACATTTGTGTTCACTCAATACTAAGAATTGAAGTGCATAACATAATGAAAAGCATACCCCAGGAAGCTCCTCAAGTCGAATGAGAACTCTGTCAGCTTGTGGAACAACCTGCAACCCATTTCACAACAAGCAATGCTTGAATGAAAATCTACCAGAACCCATCAAATATATAATTAAAACAATGACAGAAACAAAAAAAAATACAAATTGAAAACCTTGGTGGGTTCCCATTTGGTTGCCTCTGCCTTGATTCGCAGACAATTTCTGCGCATTCCTGTTTGAAAAGAAATTATTGAGTAAAAATATATAGATTAAGCTACAAAGGGTTACTTTTGGAAGAAGTGGAAGAGACCTAGATGAAGATGGGTCGAGCTGGTTTTGTGTAGAAGGAATGGCTTTGGCATTGTAACGAGAGTGGAGGCCATGGATAAGGTTGATAGATGCAGAGAGAGCTGCAGCTGTTTGAGCTCCTATAGGGTTGGTTTGTTTAGATAGAAAACAAGAACCCAAGTAACAAAGTTCTTGTTTGGTAAATATGGTATGTTTGAACTTTAAGGAGATAGTTGTCGCATCAAATGTAGTATTCTTGACAAATTTGTGAATTTTTTAACTTTAAGACGCTGAACTCCGAACTACAATTTTTAAGGAGGAATTTCTAGTCGGAGGTGTGAATTGAGGTCTCCTTTAAGGAGCTCTTTCAAGTGTGAAATCACACTATTGCCCTCACCACTTAGAGCTTATTTCACATCCAATTCTCAGTCCTCGTGTGATGGTTTTTTCTAACGTTTTTACTGGAGACATGCCCTATTTTGGTGCATGAACTTTGAACAAATGTACAAATAGGTGCATGAACTTTTAATTTGTACAAATAAGTGCATGA
>JAYMSZ010002620.1:0-11722 GCA_036897665.1 Pelargonium citronellum
CTCATTGAGAGAGGTAGTGGCACACGAAGTACTGGCACAACAGGTGCGAATGAGGAGTCCTCCCGTTCACATGCTATACTTCAGCTTGCTATCAAGAGATCTGTTGATGGTAATGAATCAAAGCCTCCTCGTCTCGTTGGCAAGCTTTCCTTTATAGATCTCGCTGGAAGTGAACGTGGTGCAGATACTACAGATAATGACAAACAGACAAGGTGATTTCATTAAAATTTTCTCTCTTCTATGAAATGTGGATTCTGATGTATAATCTGACAATATGATACTTTATGCTAACTAAAAAGACAAGGGGAAGACCAGATCTTGCATGTAAAGAAATAATGAAGAAAAATATGGTGGCAATGAGATTTAATAGAGAATGTTTTCCCAGATTGGAAAATGGAGAAAGAAAAATAATGGGGATGATGATCCACCAAATAATTTTGTTAAAGATTATTGTAGAAGATGCCAATCTGGATATTTCAGTTTCTTAGAAATAGGATCTCTATGTCTGTTAATCTCAGCATCACATTACTTGTGGACGGAAGAGTGAAGACACATAAAATTATTCACTTCAGAAAGGCTTGTAATGGTACTGAGTTGAGATAATACTAAAATCTTATTGTCACCACAATTTTCTAATTGGCATACCTCTTTGGCTCATTATTTTATTTACTTTTATTACTGATTTAGATTCACTTTTCTCTGTTTTAGGTTTTATCCTTTTAACAAGTAATTTCCAAATATATTTTGT
This sequence comes from Pelargonium citronellum, assembly GCA_036897665.1. Lineage (NCBI taxonomy): Eukaryota > Viridiplantae > Streptophyta > Magnoliopsida > Geraniales > Geraniaceae > Pelargonium > Pelargonium citronellum. Next base: position 749 of record JAYMSZ010002620.1, read on the forward strand.
TGCAGAATGGAAGGTGCTGAAATCAACAAGAGCTTACTGGCATTAAAAGAATGCATAAGAGCTCTTGACAACGACCAGGGACATATTCCTTTCAGAGGCAGTAAACTAACAGAAGTTCTGAGGGATTCTTTCGTTGGTAACTCACGCACTGTCATGATATCATGTATTTCACCAAGCTCGGGATCATGTGAACATACTCTCAACACCTTAAGATATGCTGACAGGTGAATTTCATTCTTATAACAACATACTTTCCTCCATCCCAAAATGAGTCGTCATGTTTCTCTTGCATTTTGTCCCAAAATAAGTGTCTTTCCTTTTTAAAAAATTAGGTCTATAATGATTTTTGGTTAGTATTTCTTAAATTTGTTACAACACATATCCATGGGGAATACAAGAGAAAATGTACAACACGACCTAACTTCTCCTTAATTAGTCCCAAAATGTAAACCATGGAACTCATTTTGAGATAATGGTGGTAGAAGTTTTCAGCATGGTTCAATTCATTTTTCTTTACATTTCTGATTTCTGACTTTGTTATTTCAATATAATTTGCATTCCAATCCAGGGTGAAAAGTCTTTCAAAAGGGAACAACCCTAAGAAAGATGCACCATCCTCAACAGTAAATTTGAAGGAATCTACCAATTTACCCTTGCCCTCACTTTTACCGACTGGATCCAACTTCAAGGATGACATAGCCAACACATGGCCTGAACCAACTGAAAGAGATGATTTTAGTGTATCAGAAGAGTCCAATGAAGAGAAACCATTGCGAAAGAAGAATGGGAAGATGGAGCCATATGGTCTCCCTACTTCGGATGACAAAATACGGAAACCCAATGGTCAGACAAAATGGAAGGACCAGCCAAAATTTGAGTCTGTGAGTCCACATTCAGATGATGATTTGAGTTCCCTGCTACAGGTAAAAACAACAATGGAATGATTGTTTTGAAATATATTATACACTAAAGTTTATAGACATGTGATGCTGCCTGCAAAAATGTGTTTCAGGAGGAGGAAGATCTTGTAAATGCTCACCGGAAGCAAGTGGAAGACACTATGAATATTGTTAAAGAGGTGTGCGATCTGGTTATTTTCATTTTTTTGTTGTGCAACACATATCTGATAGATGACATGGTTAATACACTCACATCCCGGCATCTTTAACATATATCATCTCTCTTTGCTTGCAGGAGATGAATCTACTGGTTGAAGCTGACCAACCGGGGAATCAGCTAGACGATTATGTTTCTAGATTGAACGCCATTCTGTCCGAGAAGGCTGCAGGCATCTTGCAATTACAAAACCAATTAGCCAACTTTCAGAAGCGTCTGAAGGAGCATAATGTACTGGTATCTTCTGGTTACTGATTCGTGCAAGAGGCAAATAATAGTCGGATCTAATGCTCACACAATTGAAACATCATCGCAACCAACGAGAGCATAATGTGAAAAATGGTCTCCCGATTCGAGTTGTGGTGTATTGGTTTGGGGTTTTCCTCCTTAAAGCATACAATTACTATAAATTTTCTTTACCATTCTTTAGCAAATTAAGGCAGTTGTGGAATTTGCAATGTGGGCATGTTTTTGTAAAGCTCTGCAGCACTGTAATCTCTAGTATGATTGAATAGTAGAATTTTTAGTGTGCTTATCTCCACAAATAATGACTCCACTTCCCATTATTTTGTAAAATGGTTGTTTTATAGAAACAATTGCATCAAATTATGCAAGGTATGAAACCAAATGTGATGTTTCTGTTTTAGGCTGAGCTTCACACGTTTTTCATCTTGAATCCTTTCGAACAATCTCGCTGAGTGTAGTGAATATTTTTATACGTAGTGTGACTCCACAAAATCTCATAACATTAGTCGTAACGTCAAATATCGTGAGCACTAAGTAACGTCTACTAATACATCATCAGTGCATTATGAGATTTACAATAAAATCTATCATATTTGTGTGACAGATAGAGTTTTCGTAATGATTCCACTTGTTTGATTATAATTCTTCACCCTTCTCTTTATATGTTGAGCTAGAGTTTCTATAATTTACATTGTTTTTTATTATTATGGTAATTGATATTTAAATTTGATAGTCTTACTGTTAAACCTAATAGGTAAGTTAGGCCTTATTTGGTAACACTTCTCGCATGTTTTTGAAGCTGACACATCTAATTAAACATTCTTTGCTTCTTGCATGCTTTTTCTGTCTTTTATAATGATGAGGCTTATGTAGAGGAGTTTTTTTTTTTTTTTTTTTTTGTGTTGTTTTTGGCAAACCCAAAAAGCAGAAGTAGACAGAAAGAATAAAATTATGCCCTTATCTTTTGCATGTTAAATGTCAAAATTAACCCTCTTCAACCACATGTTTCTCTCATCAAATAATTCAAGAAAATAAATTCATATGAAGAAAGGAACATAAAATTGATGTTTTTTTTTATCAATCACGGGACATTATAGGGAATTCAGAGTACTTTAACTTTTAAATATAAAAGGTTGACCTCTTTAGTGTTAAAGTTAGTTGTTTTTTTATAAAAACATTGACATTTTAAATATAAATGTCAATTGTTCTTATCAAAAGGGTGACATTTAGATATAAAAAGTTGATCTTTTAATATAAAAGTTGGATGTTCTTATAAAAAGATTGATATTTAGATAAAAAATGTCGACCTTTATAATATAAATGTTGATTTTTCTTATAAAATAATTATATCATTTAATTATATAATATTTAAAAAAATACAAGTAAATATATTTTTGTTCTCGTATATTAATATCAATATAAAATATATATGTACATTTTGGCCATTTCGTTTTTCTATCAAGTTTGAAAAATTAAAGTTCCAAATTTTGTTTGATTTTGTTTTAGAACACAAAAGCATTTTTATTAATTTTACAAACTTTTGTAGCAAACATACTTGCTTTTAGAAGTTACTTTGAAGCTGATTTTGGCTTTTGAGCAGTATTATGAAACAAGCCCTTAGTTTGAACCTTTCTTTATCGTCACATCAAAAGTTCAAGATAGAAGGGCATTTCCATCCTCACAAGGTCTCCGTTTCCCGCCATTTGATCACACTACATAACAGATTAACAGTATAGTTTAGTAATCGGGTTTGTGTCGGAGAACCCAACAAGTTTAGTAATCGGGGTCATGTTGGGCCTCCAAACGAACAACACGCCCAACATGCACACTTAAGGGTATAATTGTAAATTAATTCAAATAACGTGTCAAAGGGGTTGAATCTACTGTGCAGAATGTGTTCATGTCATGTCGTGTCAAAACGCTGCCCATTTAGTTACCGTTATATCTCTTATTGTTGTGGTTAGCTCTATGATAAATTACATTATTGTCCTTCTGGGAGCTGAGCAAATATCAGGAACAAGTCTTGTAATAGAGTCTTTAGTCTTGTGAGCTCCATGGTTTAGCCATCTCATTGATCAATCCTTGTTGGCTCAAGTTTTGTTCTAAATTTGTATATGTAACTGTTGAATTGAAACCATATTGAGTTGTGTTGAGCTAGATAGGAATGGTCAACAAATTTTCTGGTTCATGCTCTTGCTTTAGCAACTATATCAGATACTAATAGTCAATGACTCTTTATTGTGTATCAAGAATCAGGTAAGAGACAATCTTTACTGATTTGAAATATGCTTAGGTACTGAATGTATCAAGAATCAAGATTATATATATCAAACACTTGTGGATACTTTTGTAAATCAAATAGACAGCAAATACAATACTTTTTAAGACTTTGATGACTTGGTAATAGCAATCAAGAATGGGGAAGATTAACAGAGATGGAAATGGTAATTATACAAAGCAGAGAGAGAGAGAGAGAGAGAGAGAGAGAGCTACAACCGAAATGAGCCTTTTCGCCTTTTTGAATTGTTGAGGCTACTGAGAGCAGAAGGCTGTTGCTGTTGCTGCTGTGGGATATTGAATTCTGAGTACATGTCCATGAAAAAGTTGTCAACAATGTCAAGATACACCGGACTTCTGAGGCGCGAATAGTAATGGATCGCCTCTTCGATATCTAATACATGTTCCATGTCGCCTTCATCAATCATATCCAGTTCCTTCATCTTCTGTGCCAATTCATAACCATCTCCTGCAGTAGTCATGTTTCTTGAAGATGTCTCTCTAGTGCTGTTGATTTCTCCATGGTAGCTTCCTCTTGTCTTCTGTTTCTTCCCTCCTCCCGGCTCTTGCTTGTTCTTCGGAGGATTCGTCTTCTTCAACCCTTCACTACAACCCTCTTCTTCCTTCGCCGGATCCTTGGACAGCATTGTAATGTTCTTGTCCATATCAGCCTCCCATTGATCATAGTACTCATCTGTCTGATGGTTTTTTCGGCTCGTGCTGCAGCTTGTGAAAGGGTTCAGAGAAGGAGATTTGGGAAGCTTTTGGTACCCTTCCAAGAACAAAGAAGTGAGGTTTCGGAAGGTTTTACGAAGGAACTTCTTGGTTTTTTTGGTGGATTTGTTTAGCAGCATTTGTGGCTCTAATGCTGAATTGTGCATATTTTTGTCTATCAGTTTCTCACCTTCAAGAACAAATAGAGCTGCAATGTTTTTGGCTTCTACTTCTTCTTCTTCTTCTTCAGATGCTGCTGCTACTATTGCAATGCACTGTAGACAGATAGAGACAAGTGAAGCTTCTTGTGGTTACCTAGAGGCAAAGGCAATGAAGTAGGTCAGTAGAGGAACAACTTTGTGTTCAGTTTTGGCTTCACACTCATTTTTTCCTTGTTTTTTTGATCTCTTAGGTTGGAGAAGAAGTTGAGTTGTGGAGACTGTTTGTTTAAATGAGCCAATGGTAGTTGTCATATCTTTTTATTAACTACTTGTCTCTAAAAAGCCTAATCAAAATAGCAACGGAACGATCTGCATTTTTCATTTTTCGTACGAGCAATACTGAAATCAACTTGAACCCGTAATTTTATTTTTCATTTTAGCTTGTAAATGTTGACGAAAGCGACGGAAAGAGAAGTTTACCCAAAACAATGTTTTGAGTAAAGGTTGAAGATGCAAGAAAGAGGCAATTAGGGTTGCATTTATAAGAAAGAGATACAAGGACCCTTGTGGGTGGTGAGGTTGGTACCAATAGAAATAGAACCAAAAATACCAATTGATATCAAGATAAGGTGCATTTTAATATCCCTGCTGTGAGGTCACTTTCTTGCAACCACCATGATTAAATTCTTTCCACCAATAACCAAACCTTGCACAAGTAGCTTCAACACAAGGTAATGGGACTTTCCAATCTTAAACCCCATATTAACCAAATCTGTTTTGCAGTTTAATCAGTGAGATGAGGCATGAAATTGATGTCTTGGTAGCTTTCTTAGGCCAATGAATGTCCAAGATTGTAGCTTCTTAAGTGACATTCTCCTAAACTCATATGAGCTTGTCTTTGATCATAGCTTTTTTGGGGCTTGAGATGTGGGCTGAAATTGAGCCCAAGCCCATTAGAAGTTACCTTGTTGAGCTCGACAAATTGGGAGAACATGATTTTCTTCCTCGTTTTCAGAGTAAAATGAGTATCTGCTAACAACTGATAAATATATATCAGTAGATTGATACCCATTGTAATGAAAACAATTGTAACACATGTATTCTATAGAACCACTAATACATTTCATACTTTTCTATACTTGCAGCACCATAATCTTCCTAAGCTACTTCAGCTTTACACAGCTTGTACTGATATACAATTTTCGTGCATAAAAATCGACTTTCTAAGGTTTTGCTCACTTGTTTATATGTGGTGCTCTATGTATCTGTTTTTCAATCTAAATAGCCTATGAAACATGCCACTTTTTCTACTGAATACCTCTGTTCTTGTTGCACTTGAAGAACTGATGCAACAGTCTATGGACTTCACCATAGTTCTTGGTTGACGAGACAAGACGATCTTTTATCCACTGTGGGAGCTTCTTGGTTGGGTGAGAAAAAGACGACCCTTTTGAGGAATCAGATGCATAGCGCCCGTCAACCAGCAAGATTGCTGCATAGTCATGTATGTGCCGGATTGCTCTACCTGAAAGAAACAAGTGAACAGAAAAATATATCATGTGCAAGGCATAAAAATGCTGCACCTAGTTGATGTAAGGTTTTTTGTACATACCAATTGATTGGTTTACAGCTTTCATGCACAGGTTTTCGTAATATTCTTTCCCTCTGCGTTTGCAACTTCTCAGTATTTGAAACCCGGTATGAACATCTCCATAGTAGTGTTCATCACTTGAACTGTGGGGGATTTGAGTGGAATTTGAGTCGCCCAGAAGTTCGATATGCTTCACCCTCTCAATCAACTCAATGTCAGAAGGGCTAGGATAGGGTAGTCCAACCATAATTATACATCGACCCATCCCATCGCTAAAGTTGATACCTTCTGATATCTTTCCACCCACTACAGCTAGAAGTATCGCGCCGTTATGAGCTGCAGGGTCTTTCTTCAAGTCATTGCTGGATAGTTTATCAATTACTTCCTTGTATTCCTTGAGAACATATTCCACTTCGGTGTTTCTTCTAGGCTCTCTGAATACGCGTTTCTTCTTTATAATCCTGTCAAGGATGCCTGAGGTCTTCCATGTATCATAGACTTGTCCTTCATAGTCAAATGATGAGAAGAACACAACAATTCCTTCAGGGACGACTGTCACCAAATTGCAAAGCAAGAGGCCCAGCTCCCCTATCTGTAAACTCAAAGCGAGTTATTATCTATATCATGGTTACCAGATGGAAAGGGAATGCATATGTCAACAAGAATGCCATAAATTAACAGCTAACGCTTCATTCTAATGACATTAAAAATCTAATCCATTAAAGACCAAAGAAATTGAAACTGGTATAAGCAGTGAAGTAGGATTGTAATAGAGAAAATAAATTACTTCAAAATATGGGGATATTATCAAATAATTAACTGCAGTACAGGAAAATTTGACATCCAAATATGGCATAAAATTCTGCAATATACTCACCATGACGGGTGAGCTTCTGGAGCTGAAGCTGAAATCAAAAGATTGGCCAGAAGGACCACGGGAAATTGCCACTGGTAAAATACTCTCTGGAGGGACAATATGACTACATGAAAAGAAATGAAACTGATCTGGTGGTAATCGTGGGAAGAGTCTCTCCCTTGTCTCTTCTATAGGTTGCAACGTTCCTCCAGCCAGTATTACCGCATGTGCTTGATCTACAATCTATTAAGTGTTTAAAGCAAAATTTCATTCTCGGAGCATGAAATTTTCAAAACATAAACTATAAAATCCAAATAAAAATCTGGCATACCTCTGAGAATATCTTTTCTCCAGTAAGCATAACATATTTTAAGTATCCTCCTTGTAGGCCAGAGCATGTTGATCTAGCCCTTGAGATTATAATCCTTCCATCACTGTCGCTATTTGTTAGAGAATGCAGCATGTCAACTAAAGCTCGGAAACCAGACAGAGCACTTCCCTCCTCACTACATTCAGCATTGTCATTGAGACCTGAACCTTTTTGCAAGCTAGTAACTTTATCCCCATAACCACTGACCTGAAAGATCGAAGTGCATCTTTACCTCAAAAAATGTACAAAAAGCAAGGAAACATTATAGAGCACCACCACGTAAGAAGAATGTGCATAAATAGGTAGAATAAGGATTACCTTGTGGATGATGTTGCTTTCCTTTACATACTGAAGTAACTTGACCAAGTTAATGTTATCTATATTGAGAGAGAACAAAAATTCATTAGTGGCAATAGAAGAATCTAAATTAGACATCTTTTCATTCTCCAGGCCAGGATCTAGATGACCCATGTTCTTTTCATTGCGTAAAAGTTGGAGAAATGCTCGTGTGAGGACCATCAGAGTTTGAATGTATCTTCGGTTACCAGGTCCTAATAGACTACGAAACCTTCCAAAGTATATTTCTATATGTCTATGCACAAGCTCCAGCTGTAGAAAAGATAAAACTGTTGATAAGGTTGTATTCTGTCTAAATATAGCAAAATGGGTTTGATGAATTATTTACCTGTGGCAAAGTAACTGTTGAGTCATACATGCTGATAAGGGAATCAGCTAAATTGTGAGCCTCATCTATTATAACAATATTATTCTTCAAATTCAGACCAAGTGATTCGCGAGATGATTTTGATAGGAGAGATTGATAAGGAAGAACCACAAGATCAGCTGTAGGGACCATGCTTCTGGAACCATAATATGGACAAGTTCCCAAACTTCTTCCAAGGTGAACAAGATCCTCAATATCCAAGGCCCCTTGTTCAGATATTTCACTCCTAAATTCTTTCTGTAGTTTATGCTTTCGAAGCATTGGGCATCCAGAAGAAGCCTTAGTCCGGCATGTTTTACCTCCTGCACCTAAGCTCTGCAAATAATTACGTTTCATCAGTTAAAAGACAATCAGCATACCCCAGCAAGACAACAATGTCCATATCATTCTGAATAGAATGAGGCAATGATGATTATATGCAATTATTGGATGGCTATAGACTTGAACATCAAGAGGATAGAGATTTCGTTCTAGCTAAAATGACAATAAATATGTGATAAATATTTAACTACTGACACGTCATATGTGAATTTGAATTTTTGAAACCAGTATTACATGATATGTCCATAGATTTAATCAAAAGAAACTAACAATGATATTGGTTCCTGGTTGCTCAGTCAAATTCTTCCAATTTTAATACGACCAATATGCACAGCTGAAATGATGATGAATTGGCAAAAAAAGGGCTTTGGTCCAGGAAACTGTGCCAAACCGCTTTTGTGCTTTACATGAAGATTACCACAACAGAGATCAGATTTAGCATGTGGAAGCTGAAGAGCTGAGAGCAGAATGTAGTAGGTATAATAAGACAGTCATTGCAAAATATTCTTCTGTAAACGCCATGGTGTACATTTTACATTTACAAAAAAAAAAAAAAAAAAACTGAGTCAAGGCAAGAGGGGAGATTCCTTAAACTGAGTAAGGAGTAACTGGAAGGTAATGGAATGACCAGTATATAAATAGTATCTACATCATATGACCGTGTCTACAGATCAATGTTCTAATACAGCTCATTACAATAAGAAATATGCAAGTTTTGGGGATCATTTCCTCTAGAACTGTTTTAATGTAACCTCTAAGTTTACTTTGGTTCCCTTGGCTTGTAATGGAATAAGTTCGCATCCAATAAGTACCAAAAATGAAATGAAGTATAAGGATTCCAATTGAGAAAGCCATGAACCTAAGTGTATGCGTCTTTCAACACTTGAAGGTGTGTGTTATGATCTCAACAAACCAACAAGTTAAAGTGCATCATATATGCATTATGGATATAAATAGGGATTCATCTTACCTTCATTTTGGATACTTCATTTTTCTTGTTCTTTTGAAGTTCCAAGCACCGTTCATTGATGTAAGTGGAATTTTTAAGCCTTAAAACCTCTGAAATGTAACCCCAAAGATAAATTTAACATAGACAAATCTAGCTTTTCCAAAGATTTGTGAATTCAAGTGCAACACCAATACCTGCATTGATACATAAATTCTTGCGAGATCCCAAGGGTACAATCTTCATCCGGTCAGGGAAAACAGTCTTCTTTAATTCCTTTATAAACTGTGAAAGCTGTGAGTGCGTTCGACTACAAAAGTAGACCTTCAACCCCTTATTCTCATCTTCATTATCAAATCCATCCTCCTCTTCCTCATCACTTGACGAACTAACAGACACCCCACCAGCCTTCCTCTTCAACTTTCCCACATCCCCTTCCTCTTCACTCTCATATTCATCCAACAAAAAGTCCTCATCATGCAGCTCGGACGCATCTTCCTTCTTTTGTGAATTCCTCCTGTCTTTCTTTGTATAAATATCTTCCTTCTCAGCACCTCGCAGAAACAAATCTCTACTGCTCTCCAGATTCATTTTCTTGTCATATTTTAGTGGTGGTTTCTTCTTGATCTTCTGCTCCAGACCTTGGTCGTCTTTATTCACAACAAAGTTCCTCATCCAATCAGGTTCCTCATCGTCTTCACCCACTTTACCATCATTTGCCTGGCTTTGCTCCGAACCAACTCTACTTTCAGACTCCATTTTTCGCTTCCGATCAACCACCCATTGCAATGCACTACAGATGATGCTCAGAGTCTTACCAGTCCCTAATTTAACATCACAACATTTCAAATATAAGCCTCCATATCACACAGTCCATACAATTGAAAAAACACTTAAATACTAACATTTACACTTCCAAATTTCACTCAATTAGACCGAATCAAACTGCGGAGCAGAGTTCACCAAAAGCACAAACCCTAATATCCAACCTACCATATTTGCATTCCTTCGAAAACTCAAATTCCTACTTCAAAAGCACGAAAACCAAAGAGCTACGAGAATCAGAACCCTAAACCTCACTACAATCCAAAAAACACGACAGCGAGAGAGATGGAGATGGAGTGAAGTAAAAGAGGGTTAAATACCGGTGGGACTTTCGAGCATGGAGACGCCACCTTTATCGAGGGAATGGTAAAGAGCGTTCATGAAATCGATCTGAATCGAATAGGGCTTGTACGGAAATGCTGGGAATTTTGGCTCCTCCATTATCTTCTTCTTCTTCTTCCTCGAATCGTTGATGGTTTCAGATTTTGGTGTTAATTTATTTTCAGCTCACAGTTACATCTGGCTCCCGCCAGAATCAGCGCGGGAATTCGGATTTATGGTCTGTTTGGATCTAACACTATTTTTTTTTTTTTTTGAAAGAACCGTATGGTATATATTAATTCATCAAATCAAGCTCAAGTAATGAGGTAAGTTTGTCCGGGCCTAGATGCCCTTCCCACGAAAATAAATCTAGCGAGTGTTTCGAGGACCTAGCTAGCGCATCAGCAACTCAGCAGACCGGTAAATAAATCTAAAACTAATAAAAGTAAATTGGGCAGAAAGATTGCCTATATCCTTAATTATCAAACCAAAGGCACTGGTGTCAC
>JAYMSZ010002621.1:0-11722 GCA_036897665.1 Pelargonium citronellum
AACTTTTGTATGCTTGCTTATAGTAATGAATGACTGCTTTTTCTTTTGTCAAAAAAAAAAACATTGCGTGTGTGTATATATATGACGCAGCGAATAAAAAAGAAAATTATTTATTAAATACAAGAAAATAAAATAAATAATTAAAACGTATGGAGGTCTAAACGACCTCATACGGCTAAAATATTAAGACCACACCGCATGGCGGTGTATCTTGATCAGATCGACGTATTCCTTCAGCATGTTAAGTTTCAGACAATTTCGACATCGTTTTCGACTTACGCAGATGATACTAAATCAATATACGTAAAGTGATCATGTAGTCATGAATTCAACGGCTATGAGGAGCTTTAGGTGAACCGCTACCCGAGACATTGCCTTTGGCATCAGGTCCTTGAGGAAGAACAGGACCTTTTTGTAATATACTTCTCATAGTCTTGGATTTAGGGCAATCACCCTTCAATTTTAGGGCACCTCTTGATGTTGCTTCTACGAATCGCATCGATGAAGATGATGAGAACAAGAACAGAAACAAGAAGAAAAGAAAGATGCGGCTTCTTATGCAACTATTTGCTATCAAAAATGGCTTTCCATTTTTGCTACCCATTTTGTTATATAATGTGATGATCTCTTCAACCATGTTGTTGCTTCTATTTATATAAACACAATGTATTGTTGTGTTTGGTTTTGGCTTTGACATTTGAATATTAATATTGAAGGTAATGAGAGTCACAAATGGTGGCTTGAATATTACTTGACTACTAATGGTTATATTCAAAAGTCCTCACATATCTTAATTTGACGTGCGAGGCTATTTTTTTTTAAGGAATTGGACGGGTTCATGTGGGTTCGTGTTTGTATTTTTCAAGAGTTGTTACGACGATTTGATGGGTTATTCTAGCGCTCTTAAGTATCTACTCCTACTAAACAAGCTGAATCTTCTTTATTGCCTAAGTCAGATTTTGATTGTGAATCAATATTATAAAGTGATTAATATTATTGGCTCTGACTGTGAATCAATCTTCTCTATTGCACAAGAGGCACCGTTTGCGGTCTCTCATTCATGTTTTCCGTCCTAGCATTATGTTGCGTATAAAGTGTTGGAGCTTTTCTTTTTTGACTTGTTTGCTTGGTGTTTCTGAGTTCGAATTCTCTCTCTTATTTTAGTGTTCTAGCCCTTGTTCGACCTTAGCCTAACAGGTTTTTTTTTTTTGTACTTATATTCGTCTTTTTTGTGTTCATTAATGAAAGTACAACTTGTTTATAAAAACAAAAATTATAAATTTATATGTATCATCAACGTACATATACTTGATAATCATTTACAACAACTAGGGCTGGCCAAATCAGACCGGACCCGGTGACCCGACCCGACCCGGTATCATATGGGACCGGACCGGATACAACCGGTTCGAGTCCGGGTCGACCCGGATTTTAATATAAAAAAATTAAAAAAACTATTTATTGTAACTTTTCAATTTTCAAATAAATTCGAATCTATTATATTTATTAGTATTCCAAATTATAATAAGTTAATGCTTCTAAATCAATAACCGGTCAAACCCGGGAAATTCGGTCAAATCCGGCAATTTGTTCAAACCGGTTTCATCATATATTAATCATTTCTCACTATGGGTCATCATATTACAATCCTTAGGCCCTTATCTTAGTTAAGAATGTAAGTTTTTGTTAATATGCAACCCATATTAACAAGCCCAATCCATAAATTCCCAATAAAACAAAGAAAACTCTACCTTATTATCTTCATCACCACAAAAATAGAGATGGAGGCTGCCTACCGAAGCTTCATTTTCACAGATTCTTCTTCTTCTTTTTTTCTTTTCTCTTTCTTATTCTCTCAATAAAAATGGTAGTTGTTGACCCATCCTTATTTTTTATTTGATTGAAATTCGGAGATATTATCTTATGTTTCCTAATTTAACAGATTGATTGGAGTAGTTTTGTTATTTGATATAAACTGATTGAAAAAAGTTTCTTATTTTATTTACATGTATTAACTTAAAAATTTAATGGTAAGTTAGACATAGATGGAAAGTTTGTAAACTAATTAAAGATATAAACAGCAAAATCTTAAGTTTGCTTATTTAGAGATCTTAATTTCATATTTTTAGTATTCATATATTTGATTGGATTTGATATAATCGGTGATGGCATGCAAGTACCCCGGCCGGCAGACCCGGGCGAACCGGTCGACCCGACGACTCGGTCACTCCACCGATTTTGTCACCGGGCCGATTTTTAAAACATTGGCAAGTTCATCTTTCTATATGTCAAGAACTAAAGTTTAAGAGTTATATATATCTTTAATAAATAATTAATATGAGTTATGTGTAATTTTCCCTTTCTTTTTCTAACTGAGACGGGCCTCTAATTTTCTCTTTCAACTAACTAAATTTGGCCACATAACATAACATACCCCAAAAATACATGTAATTGTTACACTAGCCAATCACTTCTCTACAAAAAAGAAAAGAGAGTAGAAATAGAAAAGAAAAAAAACACACACACACACAATTGCGTTTTGCTTAGCTGACCTATTCCGTTGAAATCCTTGTCTGGATCACTCAGTTTCGGAGGATTTCTTCTCCCTCCAAATCCTCTATATAAACCTTCCAATCTCAAATCACAGGATCTGATACTTCTCACAGAAAATTGATCCACTTCACTTCCCTAAACCAGAACCGAAATGGGCATAGTGTTTTCTCGATTGTTCGCTTCTCTATTTGGTAAAGAAGCTCGAATCCTCGTTCTAGGCCTCGACAATGCCGGCAAAACCACAATTCTCTGTAACTCTCTCACTCTCTCACTCTCACTACATGTATTTTTTGGGGAATTTCAGATAATAAGGCTGTTATAATTGCAGATCGGCTTCAAATGGGGGAGGTGGTTTCCACAATACCAAGTAGGTTTGTGCTTGATTTGCATTGTACTTTATATATGAATGAATTTGAGTACTGATCTCAGTTATGTTTTTTTTTTCAGCTATTGGGTTCAATGTGGAAACTGTGCAGTACAACAACATAAAGTTTCAGGTCTGGGACTTAGGTGAGTTCTATGTGAAGATTTGACTCTGTTGTCATTAACTATTCAGTGGGATCAATTATGTTAGCAGTCCACATTATAGCAAAGAATGGGTTCTGGTCAAGTTTACTCTATATAAGCCCTTAAAAATGCCTAAATTTGGAGAATTAATGTTTATTTATTGATTAGAACTGACAGTTTATGCTGAGATTATATTAAAAAAGATGGCATACTATTTAACTGGCTACATCTTTAAGCTGTTAATCTAAACATTTTGATTGAAACAACAAAATGGGTTGAATTAAAACAATTTTTCTTAGTATATTTCCAGCTGATGCAACTCCCTTCTTTTTATTCTTGCAATTCCCCACCTGTCATCAAGATACCACCTAAGTCAGGGCCTTGGAATGTACCATGGTGTTCAAAGTTTTGTTCGCAAAACTTTGCTATTTAAGCATTCTGAAAGCTCTCCTTAACATACTCTTTTGGGAACATTCCTTTCTATAGTTTACTTTTGCCTGCCTTTTATGCTGCATTTGTACAGTCTATTAGTATCCCATTGAAATTCTATGCCTTTTGATGAATATGACTCCTTGCGAGTGCTGAGTCCTTCTCCAAGATGTAAGTTTGGATGTTTTTCTGTGTAAGCTTTCAATTGTGAACTCTGGGAACATAAACTATACAAGATAACTATTATAACTTCCCTTCATAGGAACCAAACCTTTCACTTCTAACAAGTTTGAATTCACTGCCATCGTAGAACTAAGCTACAAGTCCATTGGTTTGTATTTTAAAGTTCAAAATTTTAAATTCCCTCCCGTTTTGATACAATTTATAGAGTTATTGTGGTTGCATATCACAACCTGAACATAGGTGGTGCATTAGGAGTGGATGATTGCATGAATCTTGCTTGGTTGGTTTATTTGGTTAATGTTTTAAGCTACGAGAGTTACAAATATTTCTTCTATATATGTATAAAATATATATAGATTTTTATATTTCTTGCAGTCTTTATTTCCTTCTTCTGTTTCTATTGGTTATAATTTATGTATGCTATCCTTAAACAGGTGGACAGACAAGTATCAGGTAACTCTGTTTCTTTGATCTTTTTATATATCTTCTTCTATTATTAGTTGCTGTTATTGCCCTCAATAGAAGCCCAACTAATATTAACAACTTCAAATGTAATCTTGATATTCTGATGAAATATCTTGCAATGTCAAGTTGGTGAGGTTTCCTATGGAACACATAAGTACGTTCTTATGATGTTGAACTATTTTTGAGATCGAAAACTTCTAGGTACATTTTGTAGCTGTAGATGTTACATCAATATATAAGTCATCATGGACGGAGCCATGTGGTTGAGTTTGCTCAATTGATTTTTTCGAAAATGTACCGCTAGTACTTTTTTAAATTTTCACATTTGTCCTTACATTTCTTACATTTACCCCCACTGAATTTTTTGAAAATTTTAACATTGCCCCCATTGTAAATTATTTTTAATATTGATATGAACCAATAACCTCTATCACAATAATGAGAACACTCAGTTAAGCCATTAAACATTTTGTATGAGTTTTTAACTATATATCTGTTTGAAATTACTTATTTTATGTAATAAAATATTAAATAATTATTTTGCCCCCACTGGCTTTACATTCTAGATCCGTCCCTGTAAGTCATATTGTAGTAGAAATTACTTTTCTATTCTATGTTGTTGGCATTTAGTTCTTATGTTTTATGAAATTTTTGTTCTCAGTTCTAGGTCATTTGGTTTAAGCAAACCTCTGAGCAGCTAAGTGAATGTGTTATTTGATTTTTCAAAGCATAATTTCATTAGGTCTCTACCCTTCTCACTCAATCTCATTGGGTAAATATATGTGTTTTTCCCAGGCCATATTGGAGATGCTATTATGAAAATACTCAAGCTATAATTTATGTTGTTGATTCAAGTGACACAGATAGAATTGCTATTGCCAAAGAAGAATTTCATGCAATTTTGGAGGTATCGCCGTGAAGTATTTAAATGTTGTTGAAGTAAAAGATTTTCTTTCTTTTCGGTAGTATGTTGTGAAGTCTTCAAATTTTAGCTACCTATCTAATGTATTTGTTGATAATTATTAACAAAAGGATTTTTCTTTCTTTTCGGTAGTATGTTGCAAAGTCTTCAAATTTTAGCTACCTATCTAATATATTTGTTGAATTATTAACAAATTTTCTGTATAGAATGATCTGGTTTTGATCTTCTGCACTCAATCTTCCTCTTTACTTGGATGTGCAGATATGAAAAGAAAATTCTATATACACTCTTAAAATGCTTTGGTTACTGCTACATAGGTTTTGACATGATGATTGTAGTTAATATGGGTCTGTATAGCATATTACATTTCTTGTTTATCGTGAGATTATGAAGAAGTGTGAATTACCTTCTGCAAGGATTCAGTTTAGGCATTCAACCATTTGGTGACTGATATTGATTATGTTGTGCCTGAGATTTCTTGCTTCTAAAATTTGTTTCCAAACTCTTTTACTTTATCTTTAGCATCGTGTTATGTTGATGCCAATTAGCATTATGTTCCTTTTCTTTAATTGATCTAAAACACGTGGGAATAGAATCACATTTTGATGTGCCCCAAATGAATAAATCTACCTTTAACTTTTTCTTAAAGTTTTTTTCACTTAGATAGCAGAATATAGGAAGATTTTTACTATTATCATTTACTATGTAATGGATCTGTCCATTTATGGAGATTATCATTTCTTCAATTGGTTGTGATCTGGACTGTTAGTTACCTGTCCTTGCCTTAATTAGACTTTTGACCCTATTGAGCTTGATAATCATGTTAAGGTACTAATTTATTTCCTTGAACATTTCAATAGGAGGAAGAATTAAAAGGTGCAATTGTCCTCATTTTCGCGAACAAGCAGGTTAGTACCAATATTCATGTTTTTGTAATACTCATATGTGTAGGCACATATTCGCTTGTGTTCCTCTATCTATTAACTCATTCATGTATCTGCCAAAGACGCATTATTCTTTTATGCGAGGGAGCTCTGCAGTCTGCACACTTTGCTAAGGATGATATTGCGAAATGCGAATTTGTGTTAAACTTTTGACTTGTGATTTTTTTTTTTAAATGTTTAATTCCTCATTGACATGCACAGGATCTTCCTGGTGTACTAGACGAAATTTGTGTTAAACTTTTGATTTGTGATTTTTCTGATGTTTAATTCATTGGCATGCACAGGATCTTCCTGGTGCGCTAGACGATGCTGCTGTGACTGAGGCATTGGAGCTGCACAAGATAAAAAGCCGCCAATGGGCTATTTTCAAAGCTTGTGCCGTAAAGGGTGAAGGCCTCTTTGAGGGATTGGACTGGTAAGCACGACATTATAAAATATCAGAGATGTTGTAGTTATTTGAAAACCTTTCACCTTGGCATCTCTGTATGTATGACCCCATGTAGATTGATACAACCAGAGTAGGTAGTTATGTTGGGATTATCCAGTCGTTCCTTTGATTGTTCATTAATGGTGATTTCTTTGTGTTCAAAACTATCTACCATTCACGAAGAATTTCTGTTTTGTCATATAATCCAATGAATCTATGAACTCAAACCTCTGTTAGTGACAATAATATGCCAAAAGATTTTATGACATTTTCACATACTGCTATGCCTATAAATTTATGTATTTTCTTTCAATATTTCATATAGCATAGACATTTTTTCTTTATACATAGCATTTCCATCGTTTGTAAATAGGCTTGGTTATAGATGTTCTTTCCTCGAACCGGAAAAGCCTTGTACCAATCCAGTATCTTAACAATACCATCATGCTTATGCATGCTTCTAACTTTCTGCTTGTTGAGTGATCCTCATATGTATACGTAACAGAAGCCTACCTTGTTATGCAGGTTGAGTAACACTCTTAAATCTTGAAGTGGCTCGTTTGTTGGGGGAAGAATCATGGCTAAGCTTTCCACCATATGCCTAGTCCAAAATGATCTGGTATGCTTTGCTTGGGACATCTTCATTTTCATTGTTTTCCTAGGTAGTTTTCGCAGGTGGACAATTATTATATCAATCAAAACTTCACTGGATTGCTATTTCCCTTTGTCTAGTTCCTATTGTTATTCATAAAAATTATGTAAATGTTATATATGCGCCTAAGGCAAAGACATGAATGAATGGGTTGCAATAGCTTTGATCGGTATTCAAAAACCTAGCTAAACTCGAACTAGTTGGGTTGGGGACAAAACACAAGGGATTGGGATTTTTCCTGTTGGTGGCCTCTTTTTGAGACGGAAGAGTAAAGACACTTTATTAAAGAAAATCTTGATGTATTTGATTGATGGAAATGTTTTGGGATAGATTTGGCAAATAATTCCTCCCCTATTTATACAAATTGAAGGGTTACAATTTATGGGAACTCTACATCACACCCTTTATATGAAGGGTTACAATTTATTTTTTAGTGAAAAATCATAACTTTTAGAATTAAAAGACACATGCCCTTTTATGACTAGGTACATGTCATTTCATGTACCCTTTAAATATTACATAGTTTAATTTTAATTTATTAACACATTAACCTTACCATTCTTCCCCTTAACGTGTTGACACTAAGTGTGTCTTGTAATTGTTGAAATTTGTATCTTGGAAATGCTTTGATAAATCTGCGACTTGATCTTCTGATCGATAAAAGTCTAGTTGTATTTTGCCTTCTTTAATTGCATCTCTAATAAAATGATGTTTGAGAGCGATATGTCAAGTGCAAATATGATAAACGAGAATTTTTGCCATAGCAATAGTTGACTTATTGTCGCAATAAATTGGAGTTCCATCTTGTTGTTTGTTTGTGTCCAAAGTCTGTTAGAGTTCTTCGTAGCTAAAATGTATGTGAAGTGACTAGTGCTACTGAGACATATTTTGCTTCAGCTGATGATTGAGTAATTGTTTGTTGTTTTTTCGATAATCAAGAAAATACTCTGTATCCAAATGAAAAACAATAACCAGATGTATTTTTCATGTCATCTAAGCAGCCTGCAAAATCACTATCATTGCGACCAATTAGGTTAAGTAGTGTATTATCTTTCTTATAGCTTAGGTTATAATTTGTTTTTCCTTGAATGTATTGTAATACACGCTTCACTGCACTGAGACGTACATGACTTGGACTATGCATAAACCTTGAAAGTAAGCTTGCAATAAACTTGATATTCAATCTTGTCGCGGTGATATAAAGTAAATTTTCAATAATGTTGTTGTATATTGTAGCATCTGCATCTTTTCCGCTATTTTCTTTCTTCAATTCTCCCTCATTGTATAGAGTGTACAATTAGTATATCTTTGTTGTGACGTGTAAGGTTGGTTCATTCTTACTCTTTTCAAATCCACTTGAGTTGAAGTAACTATTGATTTCGTTATACCATCTTCGGGGCGCTTGCTTCAACCCATATAGTGTTTTCTTAAGTTTATATGCATGGTTTTCTTTTTCTTAATGATAAAGCCTTGCGGTTTATCACCATATACTTCTTTCAACTCTCCATTGAGAAATGCTGACTTTACGTCAAGTTGGTAAATATTCATCCTTTACTGGCAGCTAGTGCAATTAAAGCTCGTATGGTGTCCAAGCAAGCAACATGAGCGAACCTCTCTTCATAGTATATTCCAGCTTGTTGAGAGTAGCCTTTCACAACAAGGGTTGCTTTATTTCTTTGAATTGACCCAGCTGGACTGTTCTTTACTTTACAGATCCATTTGACATCAATGACTTCTTTGTCTTTTGGCTTGTCAACAAGCTCCCATGTGTGATTCTTTCTCGATCACTTGAATTTCTTCATTCATTGTTTTTCTCCATGCTTCCTCTTTGAATGCTTCTTCGACATTCTCTGGTTCAATTGAACAATAATTACATGTAGCATAAATGTCATTCAAAGACTTGAATCTAAAAAAAAAAAAAAGACTTGTATCTTCATGGAGTTGAGCTAGGCGTTGAGGAATTTGAGTGATTTGAGTTTTAACTTCGAGGATTGTGTCTCACTAATGAAGGTTCTGAATCTTCTTGAATGGTTGTGGAGAATTGAAGGTTATTTGAAAAGCTTTCTTTTCATCTTTATTTTCTTCCCAATTCTACGAAGCACTTTCTTCGACTTGAACATCTCGACTAACAATGACTTCATTTTTCTTCAAGTTGAATAGTTGCAGTCTTTACTCGTTGCACTGTTCCCTACAAAAATACACATTTTAGACCGCTTCACTTTTGGAACTTGTGTGTAGCATATGCTTCAAAATATTTTAAGATGGTTGACTAATGATTTTCGACCGCTCCATTCTTCAAACTAGAACTTATTCCAAACAATCTTTGTAGGGTCGGTTGATGAGATAGATGGTTGTGTATACCACTTTATCCCAAAAGTTATTAGGTAGTATCTTCTCATGTAACATTGATTTTGTCATCTCAACGACTGTTTGATTCTTCCTTTCCGATACACATTTTGAGGTGTGTACCCAACTATGAGTTGTCTTTCTACTCCTCAAAATTTGTAGAATTCCATGGAAGTATATTATTTGCCTCTATCACTTCTCAAGATTTATGAAACAACTAGTTTGTTTTTCGATGAGACTTTTGAACTTGTTAAAGACTGCAAATACTTCTAGTTTCTTTCTCATGAAATATGTCGAAGTCATACAAGTAAAATCATTGATAAATTGGATAAAATACCTAATTTGAGCATGAGATGGAGTGTCCATCAGACTGCACATGTCGGTGTGAACTAACTCCAATTTTCTTTTTGCTCTCCACAGAACTCCTTTGGTAAATGATTGATGGTGTTGTTTGTTAAATGCGCATTTTTCACGTATGTCTTTCTTTTGTTCAATGTATAATAGCTCATGCACCATTTTCAAGACTTTAAGACTTCAATAATTAACATAACTGAGTCTTCGATTTCATAAAAACTGACACATTTGTTATCATTGTAGTACAGATGTACTGGCGCATTTTGATGTTGAGTGAGAAACACATGTTTACCATCTCAATCGTAGTAAACACTTGAGTCTTATCTCTCTTATTATAAATTGTGCAAATATTATTGTCAATTTCAAGTTTGTATCCATTCTCCAACAGTTAAGCCAAAGTAAGTAGATTTTAATTCTACTATTTCTCCAATTCCAAGTTGAAGTGTAGTAGTGATGTTTCTATCGACTTTGGAAAAAATCTCCTTTATTGGTGGCATGTGATTGTTGCATCCAATGTCGAGTAACCATTTCTCGCTTCTTCCTTCTATGATGGTGTGACATGCATAAAATGTTTCATATGTCTCATCACTATGATATGTCTAATTTGCTTGTTGTAGATTTCGTGATACACAGTATTTGGCGATGTGATCAACATGAATACATTTGTTTTACTTTGGTCCGTCAATGAACCAAAAATTTGTTATTCTACATGAGTAATGTATTGATTGCAAATAGTCCACTATAAAGAAAAAATTTGTTCTTCGTTTTCCTCCTGAATTTCTTCCTTTACCTCTTGAGTTTCCACCTCCTCGAAATTTATTTGGAGTTTTATTTTCACATTGGTTTTAGTTACCAAAGTTAAATTTGGATTGAAAAACACCCTCTATTAATTTTTCAGGGTGTTTAAATAGTTTTTGCTCAAATGATTTTAGTGAAGTCGTTTGCTCTTGAGCACCAGGGAGAGCAAGATTCTTGTTTCTTCGATAACGAAAAATAATAGGATCAAACTAGGAGATTGATAGCTTTGCATCTCCTTGATACTCACTTTGTCAAAAATTCCATGCTACATTTGCAATGTTGACTCTCATGATTCTCGGAAAAATTCTTTTGGTGACGATTTTGAATAAATGAAAAAGCGTTTGCATCTTCTTTTCTTAATTGATCCATTTTCTTTTCATCTTTTTTGAAGATAGTTGCATTTTTTGGGGGTACTTTATATCCCTTTACAAACTCCCACTGGTTGAGAGATTGGAAGATTTACAAACCAAATTTAGGAACCATATGATATGATAAACTAACTTTTGCCATGATTTTCTTAATTATAAGAACCGCAACTATGATACCAAATGTTAATGACCTCTTTTGAGACAAAAGAGTAGAGAAACTTTATCGAAGAAATTCTTGATATGTTTGATTGATGGAAATGTTTTGGGATAGATTTGACAAATGATTCGACCTCTATTTATACAAATTGAAGGGTTACAAATACGGGACACACTCTACGACATACTCTTTACTATTTATTTAATTTATATTTTAAAGGTTATATATGTTGTTGAACTTTTCAAAAAGTCATGCATTTAATTGGCCCAAGAAGAAGAAGAAACGACCAACATATGTTGTTTATGGGTTTGTCGTCTCCTGTTGAATTCTTGGGTTCATGCTCTTGTAGCATGTTTTGTAGCCGTGATGCTCATCGCGTTTTCATTTATTGAGAAACTTTTGTATGATCAGCTAAAATGTTCAGAATGCATTATTTTGTAAAAAGTAGTTAGTAATTGTACTCATCTTGATACTATGCAAAAAAACACATCATTTTGACATTTAAGCAAAAATTTATGAATTTGAATTTTTCTATTATTTCAGAATTTATGAATATAAATATGCATTATTTAAAAATTAAAATTAAAATCATAATAATGTTCCTACCAAAAAGTCAT
>JAYMSZ010002622.1:0-11719 GCA_036897665.1 Pelargonium citronellum
TGGGTACCCATCATGAGATTTATGGACACTTTCTAATAGTAAGAAGTTTAAAAAAGTCAAGAAGAACAAGAGAAAGGAGAAGGTAGAACTCATCTACCCGAAGGGAGGAGCCTCCCCCAAGTATATCTGGTTCAATATTACTGATGAGGCAGACCAATCATTCGTCTTAAATACTAATTGCTCAGGAGGCATGCCGCATGCTAGGCACCTCGAGGATCTCAAATGTATGTGCCATGGATGTCAAAATAAGTTTATTTGAATGTCCTTAACAAAAGATATTGTCCATCTAGTGGAGGAATGTCTGCATTTGTTTTGATGAAAGAAACATATGTTTCCCACAACTAATGACAAATCTTTAACGACCAATTCAGCTTATCGAATTATACTTTTTAATATAGCTAGAAGTTCAATTCAACAACAATGATTAGCAAACTGCAGATTCAATTAAACTATAATGACTAGCAAACTGCGTAATCCGTATCAAGAACAGAAAACTAAAACACAGTTTTAGTTAAAATGAGCAAGACAGTCACCTGCAAGGCAAAACGAATTTCTCCAGCCATGTGGCGATCCTTCACATTCTTTCCAAGAGATAAGTTTCGAAAAGCAGCATAGCCAATTAAGAAAACACCACCTTTGGTTCTCCATTTGGCAAGCAATTCTGCTCTTCTATCCCTGACAAAACATTGACAGAGACAATAACCATAGCAGTAGTTAACAAGACACGAACGCAGGAATGCACCCTCTTGAAAGTTCAAAAGCACTTGTTTCTGCAATCCCAGAATAGGCATGCACACAATAACTCAAACAATAGTGAATACTGGAAGTACGGACAAAAAGGGATCCAACAGAAAGCACAAGCCCATTGAAGCAGCTCACTTTCCATACAAAAATATTTTCCTTACATAATCTACAAACCCGAGAATACCTACATATATCTCCCAAAAAATATCTACATAATCTACAAATCCAAGAATATCTACATATAATATCCCCTTGTGGAATTTGGTTGTGCTTTTAGTTGTTGATTTGAGTACATATCCTAGACTTAGCAGCAGATATAGTAGATATAGTTTTACGTGCAAGCCTGTGAGGTTCAGTTTTGTGCTTTAGTTCCCAATTTAAGAGCATATTTTAAACTCAGTTATATTTCTTTTTTTCTTTTTTCTTTTTTGTTGAGCTACACAACAAGGGGTAGCTCTCCCCTTTTAACCCAAAATCCCAGCCCACCCGACGCAATGAGATTTGAACCCACGACCTCTCATAGACACACAACCTTTCTGACTGTTATAACTATCCCTTCATAGTGTACACATTAATTATATCTTTATACACTATTGTAACCTAAAATTTCTTAATATTTCACTCACTCTTTTGTCAACATTTATCATAGTGACTATATGGTCCACAATATCCTACAGAGATTTTAGCTAGTTTCAGATCAAACAACAAAAAAACAATAGCTTTACAAGTTGCAAATTGTAATAGTGTTGCAGGATTTCTACAGCAAAAAGACAAATTAATAAACAAAATAATGATGCCCATGACACAAAAACATCACCAACAAATGATAAAATGTAATATAAATTAAAATAATTTGGCAAAACCTGGATACGTCGTCCAGCATATAAACTCGAAGAGGCTTTAATTCTGAAGGCCTCCACTTCAAGAACTCATGTCGCCAGTTATGCAACACATTAACAGGCGTGACAATGAGTGCAGTTCGCAACCCCAAATCAATACTTCTCATGGCAGTATACAAGAAAGCTATGACCTGTACAAACAGGTTAAAGCATTTAGCACCCACAAAAACGCATCAGTGAATTGAAAAGACCAAGGAATATACTATGATTCACTTAACAATCCCAAATCAAAACTTGTCATGGCACGAAATCTATGAAACACGTAAAAGCATTTAGCACCCAAAAAAAGCATCAATGAATTGAAAAGACCAAGTAATATACTATGATTCACTTACCAAATCAATACTAACATTAGCACCCAAAAAAATGCATCTATGAATTGAAAAGACCAAGTAATATACTATGATTCACTTAGCAATCCCAAATCAATACTAACATTCAGCTACTGTTAGACATCATGCAAGCTAATCATGACCTGATTCTATACAGTACATTAAAGTTCATTCATTCACAAACTGCAAGTTTCTATGGAGGTACACCATGGGCTGGCAATCAAACGAATATGAGAAAATTAACAATAACAGAAAATTAAGCAAAACGAAAATAATAGAAATAGATGTCTAAACCAAAAGTACCTAGGCAACCATGGGATAGAATTGAAGAGGGGGTAGTGCTGGAAATGGAGAAGGACAGATAGAATAAAGCATTCAAGAGACAAACATAGAATTATACCTGAAATGTTTTACCAAGGCCCATGGTATGAGCTAGAATGCAACCAAGGCCTTTATCCCCAGACTTCACTCTTGTGATTGACTGGATAACATTTTCCCACATAAACCGTATCCCCGCAATCTGCAATGCGAGACGGATAAGACTGAAGCGCAACAAAGGACATCATAGAAGTTCATAAAGACTAATTATAAGTACGTTTTCCCAGTCAACATCAGCTAACCCTCTCTCTCAGATCTTATATTTTATTTTTTCCTTCAGGTTAGGTGGTTTATAATTATGTCGATACATATTGATGAGTACACTTCATAACCAATTTCCACAAAAATCTCTATAAGAAAATTAATGTCATGAATCTCACTTAAAACACAGCTCAATTACGATAGCTGGCATGTCCCAAGCCCAAAAAAATATAATTCACTGGCAGGAATGCCCTTAGAGTCCAGTTATCCCCAAGTTAATTGAGCAGCTAAGAAATTAAGACAATTTGAACATGATTAATGGCCAAGCATTAAAGTCAAAATAGTTGAAAATAAAAAAGAAAAGATACTATATGTAGACCAACTATAGATATGCAGTAATGCAGCAACCCAGAGAAGGTTGCAAATGTGCTAGTGTAAAAAATAAATAAATAAATAAAAACTAGGAGCTTATGCGTGTAAGTATTAAAGAAAAAGACCTGATGGGCCTTCAGTTTGGCAGAAATGCTTGAAGGAATTCGCACAGGATCTTCACCCTTCTCCCTCACAACATTCACAATATAACCAGTTGAGGCATCACCAAGTACTTCTGCAGTAGAAACAGCAGGTAAATTGTAATTGAAGCTTGAAGAGCTCATCAACTTCGATTTGGAAGAAAATTGTGCTTGCAAAGACTTCAGATGCTCTTGACGTTCCTACAAAAGGAAAATGAAATATAATTAATAATTAGTGATGATACATAAAATATCACAAGTAAAAACTGTGAATAAAAACGCAACAGGTGGCGCTCAGGTTTCACGTCATCCCCTTCCCCAAAGGCCGAATAGTCCGCCAAAACGGACTCTCAGCCATCCAGGACATCTCAGGGCTTTCGGACAACGAAAATGATAAACAAGGTCTTCGGCCACCAAAGGAGAAAATCGGATCATCTAGATGCCCATAAACCATGAATAAGTCCATTGGGCACTAAGAGTTAGTCGTAGAAAACTATTTGTCGTGAGGAGAAGCGTTGTTTCGGTAATGTTGTGGTTGCCTCAATCCCCTTGAAGGCTTCTCGACTTACCGAACATCAATCATGATCAACCAACATTCTTGAAAGCCCAAGGATGCTATCTCGAGTGGTAGCGGCTGTTAGGGACTTCGATGCTCTCCTAGGCGCATGAGGAGCGTAAAGAAATTCTCGGACTCGCCTGATGCCCATGGGCAGCGCATCCAAGAAGTTATAGCTCATATCACAAGTGGGCCCTGAAGGGGATCCCAGCTTGCTACCGACCAACCACGCATCGACATGTGCCGAAAATGACAAGTATAAATACCTTTCTTGATAAGATAAAGGGATGATCACAATCACATTTCACTTTCTCTCTCTAGAACTCTCTCTAGCTTTTGTGATTTTTGCCCTCACACCTGAGGCAATGTCTTAGAAAAACATTTGGGGTCTCTACTTTTTGTCTGTTGTCTCGCGAAGGTCACAAGTCCGAGACTCCGTGGTAACCGAAGCTCAGACGGAGTTGGACTTATAACACGTGGACAAGACTAAAATTCTCTAACACATGGACAAGACTACAAACATCTCTTAGTCCGCCTGATTTGACTCATTCAAAACAGACACATCAATTAGTAATTGATAAACTAGGACAGAACCTTCCAACCATATAACAGGTACCTTTTCAATTGCAATTTTTCTTTTGGTCTCTTCTCCTAATTCAGCATCATCTAAGATCCTTCGAATCCTTTTCTTCTGCTTTCTCTTGGAGCTGATTGACAAACAATTTCAAATCTGCATTAGAATAACAGGCCACTAAACGTATCTTGGAATAGACTAAAATTTCACATAAACAAATTTGAATCAGTCGTATTAGTGTCATAGTAGAACTGCACAGATCACTACACTCAGCTAATTAAGACAATCACAATTAAAAGGGTTTATTCAAGTGACCTGCAGATAAAGAAAGAAGTTTGAGACCACTTAAAATACTAGTTTGGTTCTCCAACTTTGGTTTGTTGCAGTAACTCATATTGATACTAGTGACCCGCAAATAAAGAAAGAAGTTTGAGACCACTTAAAATACTAGTTTGGTTCTCCACCTTCGGTTTGTTGCAGTAACTCATATTGATAAAATGGAGGTGCACAATATAATAAACCAAACTCCCCCCCCCCCCCCCCCACCACATACTTTAAGCTGTTGGCTTAAATAAAAGATTATCAAGGCAACTTTTTTCTATTTCTATCGCCCCTTGAAAACCATCCTTACCTAGTTAACCAAAGAAATCAGAATTCAATCTGTTACCTAGTTAACCAAAAAAATATAGGAAAAGAAAAATCATGGTTCTTCAGAACTCAATCTGTCAAATAATTAAAACAACACCAGAAAAGTTTCTCTATATGGACAAAAGAGAAACCCTACAAGTTTCTCTATATGGACAAAAGAGAAACCCTACAAGTATAGGATAAAAATCAAGACATTTGGTATCTTTAAACCTGACTTGGAAGGAAAACATCTAGCTTTCTACTTGCTGCAGAACAGCCTAAAAGAGGATCCTCACACCTTAAAACTATCAAGATAAATACTAAAAATATTGCCATATTACAATGTCCTGGAGAAAAATATTAAAATATCAGTACTTCAAAACTAAAACATAAGTTACTGTCCAGCTAACAGTTTTATAAAGAATATTACCATGACATGATCAATTGGAAAAATTAATATATATTTCAAAAATAAAGCATACACCATACCAATAATATATTACAATCCGGTGAACAGTTCATAGAATCAAATTTTCAAAAGGGAATAGCAATATACCTGATGGCAGCATTTATGTCCGCACCAGAACTATCGGAATCACTATCAGTGCTTGAAATAGCCACACCTTCAGAACCCATAGCTTGCTCTAATTCTGATGTTAATTGTTGCAAAAGACTTGGAGAACAGCAACAGCATAGCCAACCAGATGTATGGGCAGCTGACAAGCAATCTTCTCCAAGATTGCGCTTTATACAAGTGTTACAGAATAATGTTTCGCATGATTTGCAACTTACAAAGTCACTACTTCGACCACACCATCCACAAAAGCACTCTGAACAGTCAGAATCCTGCAATTATACAAATTTAAGTAGGAAACTATAGCTAAATTATCAAATGCCCCATCCCAAATCCATGAAAACACTATGAGCAGCAAGATACAATTTCCACAAATATAAAATTTTCATATCTACCCAACAACGGTCCAGAATTCAGGCAGTTTCACGTGTACATCTACGTTATCAGAAACATTTACCCATATTGATGCATGTATCCAGAAGATGTAGGGTTCCTACATATATAAGTACTAATTCTACTTAGCCTATCGTGACAAGTTTTATCACTAAAATAACATTTTTGGTGACTGCATTGAATAAAATAACATTTATCTCTTTGGTGACTGCATTGATATTTAAGTTTGGTGACTGCATTGAATAAAATAATATTTAGGTCTTTGGTATTCTATAACCAAAATATTATAACATAAAAAAGGTATAGAAATTCCATACCTTAATATTCATCTTTTGTTCAACCAAACATTTGCAATCCCTGCAAATAATTACTTTAAGAAGTGGATGTGAGTGCACTTCTACAGCAACTCTAGCACAAGCAGTGCAGTTAAATTTCTTGTCCAGAACATGTGAAGGGAGCGAATCAACAGCAACGGTTTCTTTTTTGTCATTCACCGGATGATCATCATCAATATCGATGATTACTGTCTTACTCCTCTTATTATCAACAGTAAGATCTATGTTGTCACTTGAACGCTTGGACCCTCTTGATTCAGTGGAATGAGGCAGAGCAGGCACAGAAAGCACTGAAGAAGTATCATTGTTATTATTAGACGCTTCAGGACATTCGGCTATATCAGTTTTCAACTTCTCGCATGCCGCTTTATTATCACAATTAGGCATGCTTTCATCATCTTCATTAATTTTTCCATTTGAAACAGGACTAGGAAAGTTATACTCATCTTGTACCGAAGGAACTTCTTTCCGCATAACATCCTGATTTAACAATAGAACATAAAGCGTATCAAAACAAGGAGTACACACAAATGAACGGATGTACATGTATGGTACATGTAAACCACAAAAACTACACGGATGTACATGTATGGTACATGTAAACCACAAAAACTACGCAGTGTAGTCCAAGCTTAATATCTCACCCATCAGCCATTTTTGAAAGTGATTTGAAAGTGATCAAACCTACATTGAGTTAATTAATGCAACTCTAATAATCCCTCATAAACTTCACCCTGACATATATTATGCAACTGGCAAAATGTGACAACACTGCCATGAACAAAACCCTCACTTGTAATCTTCTATAATTACTACCATGCTCTGAATACTGAAAATCCTGAATAAATTATATTTTCTATATCCAACAAATACAGTATTGAAAAGCTATGGAATGGCAAGCAGCAAATGACAAAAACCACAAAGAATGTAAATCATATGGTAACCTGTTTGCGAATCTTTCGGTGTCTCCTTCGTTTCAAGTGAAGTTGAAGCTTTCTATCAAGATTTGCGTCATCTTCCTCTTTGACCTGTTGATGCACATAGATGTGGTTCAAGCACAAATTAAAATCCCATATACCAACCATGCTGCCTACAGCTCTTAATTTATCTTTATTTGCACGAGTAAGTGATATCCAAGAAGCCCATAGGTAGGGACAGACTCTCCAGGCATATATAAAATCATACAATCACAACCTGAACACATAGTTATGACTGCTAAATAAGTGAAAGTGTAAAGCATGTTAAAAAAAGGAGGGAAAAATAGTCCTCAAGTACGTATACAGGAAGGTCATTAGAATAGTTCCCCAACTACACTACACAAATAATTTAAGATCACCCTAATGCCATATATATACCCTCTCAGCTACAGGTACATATAATTCCGGTGGGTACTCTTTTTGTAATACATGGCAGAGGAAATTTCAGAAAAGCACATTTCAACCAGCAAAGGGACATAAAGAAAATTTATGAATATGAAAGACACTGGTTAGAGAACATCAGTTGTAACTCATCAGAGCCCAATCAGGGAGGTGGGGGGGAGAAAGAGGTCGCAGAGAAATGGTAAAAACCTTTCTAAAATTTCTCTGTTGTTCTTCAGAAAGAACAGGGTCTTTTTCATTAGCAACAGCATCTGCAACAAACGGATCACTAGGAGCATCATCAATGTCATCAATCTCCTCCACCTGACACAATATTTCAATGAAAAAAAAACAAAGTTAAAAAAGTATACAAGAAAATACGCTTCATCAAGTTTCTAACCAAAAAAAAAAATCTATGAGATTAAACTGCTATGTAAACAAAAAAAATGACATTTATAAGTAAAAACTAAGACCAAAAGAACCCCTACTTAAAGACAATGTCTAATTTTTTTTCTAGTACAACCAGACAGGTTTAGGATGAATTAAAACACAAATCATAATTGTGAAGGAATTACCACTACCTATGGTTTATATACTCTCTAAGGAGTTGTGAGTATTTCAAAATTCAAAATCACATGTCGGCATTACATCTGAAAATCAACTGTATCTTCAATCCCCACTTCCTTCACTGAAAGTGTTTCTAGGGGCTGTTCTTTTGTGTGTTTAATTGTTTATAATAATTCAAAATCTCATGTCAGCATTACATCTGAAAATCAATTGAATCATCAATCCCCACTGCCTTCACTGAAAGTGTTTCTAAGGGCTGTTCTTTTGTGTGTTTATAATTATTAAGATTTGGCCCTTCCCTAACCAAAATTTCTCAAAACCCTGCTTCCTTTACAATTCAAATTACCAGAACAGCCACCTTAAGTATTAGATTTCCACCTCGTTTAGTTTTTCAATCCCATATTGTCATATTCAACTTTCTGAAAACCCTAATTCTAGAGCCCTAGCCAACAATATTGGCCTAAATCCTAAATCCTAGATTCAACGGCTTCCTTGCATCAAAATGTCATATAAAGACTACAATATATTTGATGTAACCAAAGCTTGAATCAAACAAAGACACCATTTACCAGCTTTATGATGAATGGAAAATGTCCCATGTTTTAAATAACAAAATAAGCAAAAGCTGCAATTCAGGCATTATACATTAGTATCTACTTGTGACTGAAAGACATTGACTAATTGTATCACAAATAAACTTAAAAATTGAAACTGCATCTGTTACCTCATTTACTCCAGGAAATGCAAGGCCCATCACTGCAGCTTGCTGTGGAGTGCTGGCCAGGTAAACAGATGCCCATTGTTTGCTACCAAACATTGCGCCGTCCTGAGATTCATGACCAGAAAGTATTTTGTTGAAAGAGCACCAATCAACCTCTGCACTGTCTGTTAAATTGTCTTTGCTTTCATCAGTTGTAAGTTTTTTCTGCAGAAAACCACTAGCTCCCTCCTCCAATAGTTTACCATGTCGTCTAAGTACACATTGACGTCAAAATCAACTTCAGAACTTGCAAAGTCCGAAATGCCAAAAGTGCAGAGCCATACCTTCTTACAGGTCGTTCACTCTGAAGATGCTTCTCAGCACCAGCTACTGATTCATTAACATCATCTGTCACCTGCGATCCTACCCAGTGCACCCTTTGTTTCCAAGCTTCAGTGCAACAACCATTAGGAGCCTGACTTTCAATCCACTTATACAGGCTGGGGAGCTCAACACCAGCCCCATCAAGTTGTTCCTATTCAGAAAAAATATGGAATCAATAACAGTAGATAACGGAACGTCTAAGAGAGTATATTGTAGCAGTGAATCATTTTCGCCACGCGTCTAAAATTAAAATACCAAAAGAAATCAATTTTAAAAGTAGTTATTTCATATAGTCAAAATATTTTTCAAATTCAGCTTCATTATGTCTACTAGAAAAGTAGAAAGGCTTCGTCAAAAAAGAAAAGTAGAAAGGCTAAAGATTCTTTTTTTACAGAAGTATAGCCATGGCTTCAGTTCAAATTGTGTATGCGCGCATGCAAAAGTAACAAATATCAGAATGTGGATTTCTGAAAATTAGTTAAAACATTTTTAACATACGCCCAAACTCATTAAAAGGTATACCCCTGTCTCCTTTTGCCATTTTACTTACAAATTTCACCTGATTCAAGAACTTGTCCTCTCAAAATATAAACCTAACATTAATTTTATAATTCTTGCTATCACATCACACCTATGCCAATTAAATGTATCCAACTTATAACATTTACTAAGAATATCTTGCTATTTCAGTCTCTCACAGATCACACATGTTTATATCCTATTAGTGTATTTATCATTTTCAATGATTTAGATGTCAGTTTAATGTAATAAATACAAGGTGGAATCCTGAAGTGCCACACTGCAATCCAGTTTCTTATTATTGTAAAATTAATTACAAACAAAAATAAATGGTAATAATGATAACCAAGTTTAGATTTTCAACAGATTACATAACACATAGAACGGGGCAGCTGAATTGCAGGCCAGCACACATTTTATTCTGTTTTTGCCATAAAAAAAATGTGCCACTTCAAGGGTACATGTAGACAATAAATATAATATACCATATATACATTAAGAGCCAAATATTAACTCAGAATTAATGAAATAAACATACCAACAAGTGGGCACTCTCAGTCTCAAGCTCATCAAGTGTAGCTTCCCACTCTTCTCTATAAGTAGTCATTTCATCAGCAACAGCAGCCTCCAACTATGGACAGGTAAAAAAATTATAATCAAAATAGTAAAAGCATAAGTATTGGAAAAAGATGACATAACCCAAGAGGAGACGAGCGAGGGAAGAAACTAACTTCATCTCCTTTGAGAGTTTGGGCTAACTCTTCTCTAACTTCACTCCCCAGTTTGGCAAGCGACTCCTCTTCAAGTGCTTCTTGAGCCTCTGCAGCCTAAAATGAGCATAAGGTAACCCAACAAGACAACAGTATCTATCAAACAAAAAGCAATAGTGAGAATGAGAATCAAATTACCTTGCTCTCGACTTCTAAGAAATCGTCAACTAGCTCATCTATTTCTTTTTCAGTCAAAGGTTCCTAAAGATACAAAAATAAAACAGATATTGAAGCACATTATAATTTAAATTTTCAGATGGTTCAAATTTGAGAACAACAGTTTTCCCCTCTTCAAGAACTTGCCTCTGGAAGAGGCTCATCTTCTTGTTCAGCAGCTGATGGCTCATCATCATCATCATCACCATCATCTATGAAGGAATTGCTCGAATCACTTGCAACATCTTCCACTTCATCAAACTTTTCCTCCACTCCCTCTCTCAAATCACCCTCAACAACATCTTCCACTTCAACTTGCTTCTCCTCCATTTCCACTCTCAAATTACTCTCAACATCTTCCACCCCACCGTGCTTCTCCTCCATTCTCGATTCAAAGAGCACTGATCAAAAATAGTAAGAATTCAAAACGAGCAACAGAAAAATAACTGAAAATAGCCTAAAAACACTAGGCGCATCAACAAATCAACCAAAACAGACTCAGAACACAAACAAAAAATACAAGCACAAATATAAACAAAAATTAACGTTTCCAAAGCCCTACCTCAGAATCGTGAAGCTAACCTGCTGGATTCGTGTTGCATTTCAGGATTCCTCCGGAGGCGATGGGGCAATGAGGGGCAAATTGCAGAGATTTTCGGCGACGAAAGCGGGATTGAGGTCTGGATTTCGGATTCTAGGTCTTTGAATCTTCTTCGTCCAGACACAGACCCTCCAGTTTCTACTTCTCGGTGCAAAGCACGCGAAGAGCAGGTGATGAATGGTTACGACTGTTGGTGTTGGTTCGGGTCAGGTCTTCACAACCCGCTCCACGCAAATATATATTTTTGAAAATGCTAAATGTACAAAATTTTGTACAAATTTTTTCTGTACAAAATGATGTGGCAATCTACGTGGCGGATGCTTTTTTCGTATTTTCGTAGTTTAAATTAAGGGTTTGTCTATCTTGTGCAGTACTTGCACAGGATAAGAGCTAATTATTACCTATATTTAATACTTGCTTTTGCTATTAATTACTGCTTTACTGTATTTTTGTTAAGCAAAAATTTTAAAGTTTAAATTATCCTTATGCTTTGAATGTAAAATAATAAATACTAGTCAACAACCTCGTGCGTTGCACGG
>JAYMSZ010002623.1:0-11717 GCA_036897665.1 Pelargonium citronellum
GTGACCCAGTGAGATATATAGCTAGGTACCTTTGGAGGTGACCCGACGAGACGTGGACTTAAAAGTTCATGTTGGGAAGAGGATTTGACTTTTTTCAATGATCAATACTTTGCGTTACCGAGATGATGTTACGGCAGGAAGGGCGAGGTCACAACATTATTAAGCTCTTCGATGATCAAATTACTTGGTTTGTCGGAATCAAATTGAGTCAATATTTGAAAGTTTATAAAATATTTTGGGTCAAATAAAGATTCATGGACCTAATTAAATGGAAACACGAAATTTCATGAACCAAATTAATTCTTTTACCTAGTTAAAACAAACGAATATATATATATAGTTAAATTTCAAATATGCACACCACATTGCAGTTATTTGCAATTTCTCCAAACATATAATCGAATTGAACATGTATCAGTTATGTCGAAAAAATATCAACAAATACGAAGAGAACATAAGATATCATTCAAGTCTCTTAAGAACAATAGCATTTAATACACAACACCTTATACTTAGGTAGTTAATAACAAACCAACAAATCAATTATACAAGCTGGTTTGGCCCGGCAGCTAGGGCAACCCTAAGCAGACATCTAGATCTAAACATTTTCGATATTTTTTCCCCGATGAAAATTTACTTTTATTTTCTTCATATTTTAGTAGGGACGAGTTCGACATAAACATGTGAAGCTTGGTCGATATAACGTTGAATTTGAAAACAGAGAGTGCATTAATTAATCGTGCAAGAAAATAAGTGTTGATCGAAGAGCTTGAAAACGAGTTGCACAAAGACTAGGATCGATCGGTCGAGTTGGTCATAATAATTACAACTAAATTTCTAGGGCTTGAGAGGTTGAAAACTCAAACATGTGTGCCCTACAAAACAGCTTACCTCCCAACATGAGTGGCTCTCTTTGTCCACAGACCAACCCAGAATATGTATATCTATCTCTTTCTTTCTTTTTTTAATGCAAAAATGGTGTTTCTTCATTGCTTGAGCTAGCTTTATTATTTGATAATAACATAACACGTACCAGTTGGGCACACACACACACATATATATATATATATAAAAAGTGGAAGAGATGAACAATATCATGCATGCAAATTACATTATTCATGACACTGACTGCTATTTTCATTTTAATGTCTTCACTGTGAGAGTGAGATGCTTTATTTTTCTACAAGTCTTTGTACTTGTATGACTATTATTATTTACGAACATAACAATTTTCTTTAAGAAAAAATTGTTTTTGTTTCGCTTTTAACTGGTGAACAGTTTTGATGGGATAAAATTACAATGATTTATTATTATATTGATTATTGACCCTTCTAAAATAAATAAATACATATTATATACAAACTCCACGGTTTATATATTGATGTTCATTCTAACTTTTTATATAAACATAAACGGGTCGGCAACGAAATTTTGTTTCCAAGAATCTTTGTTTCATGTCTCCTTCAACCAAAATTGTTTTGCTTTAGGGTTCGTTTAGTTGTATAAAACAATTTTAATTTTATTTTCTATTTTCGTTTTTAGCTTTACGTTGAAAATTTAAAAAATTTCAAGAATCTTTTGAAATGAAATATTTTCTATTTTTCATATCGAGTTTGGATTAAAAACAACATAAGAAAAAGTTAAAAATATTTATGCGCAATGTATGCTCCACGAGTTTATTATTTACAAAAATTAAAGAAAATTAATTCGGAAAAATGAAATAAAATTAATTTAATTGTCATATAAAAATTGTGCAACTAAACAAATTTTTAAGTTATTTCTAAAATATTTTTCTCGAACACGTGATAAATACTTCACAAGTAAACAACCTATAACCTTCCGAGATAAAACGATAAAAAAATAAAAACTCAACAATTCTGTGATCCTCATTTCTTGCATTTTAGTCTCTGTTCATGATTATATATCAGAGCAATCATGCAATGCAAGTTGGTAAAAGTTTGAACTCGTGAGCCATATGGAGGGATGATCATGTGATCATGCACTTGTCTCTTTTCACTCACACCCAGAAAATTCTGAAGAAAATAAATAAATAAATAATATTTGTTTTAGCAAGAAACTTCCTAGATTCATGTAGGGCACACCACTACTATATGCAATATGTCCATCTTTATTTCCAAACTAGATACAACAGATTAAGCCACAGCTTTTTTCTTGATTGCCCCAATTAAGACAAATATACAGCAACTCCTCCAAATGGGATTTTCAATTATTCTATCTTCAAACCTTTTTCACTAATTATTTGATTACCCCAGTTTTAATCCAAAAATTAATAGTTTCATATATGTGGATGTTTTCTTAATGGTCCATTAACAATCTTTGATTAGATTATAATTAAATATTTTTTTATATAAAAAGCTTGGCCCTCAGCTGAGTTTGCTCATTAGTATTTTTCAATTATGCCATGGACAACAAAATAAACAAAATGTGACAATGGAGCTACTTGATTTGATGTAAGCACATGAGCATGTTGTTAGTTTGATGATCATGATTATCCGAATTCCTCTTCCCATTAATTTTTATAATCACCCAACTAGCAATGTCTTAATCATTCTACACTTTATTTATTATTATATTCATATTCTTTTTGGCTGTTTTTCTATTAATCAAACCTATCATTTGGTTCTCTAAACACATCATTAATTGGTTTTTGTTTGGAATGCAAGTTGTTTTACGTCTTAGATCTTCACTTTTGAAAACTTAATTTTTGATGCTGACTTAAATGATCAGTTAATCTCTCTAAATTAACCTAATAGTTTTTTTTAATTAGTATACTTCCAATAAATAAAATAGTCTTGCAATTTTGTTGCAATGTGTAAAGTATCTTCCATGATACTATAGTATACGTTTTGGCATTTAGAAAGAAAAAAAATCATTGAGCCTTCAGTTTCATCAGAATAATATAATTTAATATAGAGACAGATTTTTCATTGCTTTTTTTAAAACAATAAATAGCTCTCTTCTTTAGAGATCTCGTGTCTTTAAGTACAGATAGATGGTGGCTCGTTTTGTTGATATGATATTTTGAATATGATAAGAGGGTAAATAAAGGATCTACCAAATGTACACACAAGTTGGAGTTCTAATTAATGGTCCGGAGAACTTTGAGCCTTTAGAAAAGAATTTTCGTCGAGTCCTCGATTTCATTAAGATAATATAATTTTAGAGAATGATGCTTTCATTGCTATTGACTTAGTTTTAATGATGATGTTAGTTTTTACATATGGATGGAGATCTTTTGTTCTTAAGTACAAAGACATCATGACTAGCTTTATGATTTGATCATTTTGAAGATTAATAAAAGGACGAGTAGAGTGACAGATTTTAACCTCCTGAGAGAGCTTTACCTTCGTATGTAATAATTGGATAAACTTTCTTTGCTAATGCTAATCTCTTTTGGACAAAGAATAATAACTTAAATTAGTCATTACATTGAAAATGTCATAGTAAATTTGACCCCAAAAAATTATATCTACAATGTTGGTGAAACCATCAAAATAAAATCAAAGACATGGAAGATTAACAACAATAAAAATTAACCAAGATTTGCGCATGTATTAACGAGATTATATGAATGATGAAGACACATTATTCAGTGATCAAATACTGTTATGCATGTGAACTTTGTCTTCATTACAACAGATTGTGGTCCCTTTTTTCTGCACAAAAATGTTTTGTAAGTGTTGACTTAAATCAATTAACATCCTCACCCGTTAATTACGAAGCCAAAAATATAAATTAACCTTCTCATTCCTCTAAATCAAGATTTATGATCATATTACAACGTTAATCTTACTCAAGCCACACATTAATTCAAGCAAAATATTAATAATTAATTAGTTCAGTAACCACAAGTTAATAAAATAATAGTAATGTTTTCAACAGTCAAATACCTTGGAATGTATATATTTTTATTAATTAATTTACCTTGGTAAAGAGAACATAAATAAATAAATAGATTCACTGAACAATATACTAGAAATTTGTTTTCATATGTTTTGTTGAAGATTAGTTGGGACTATATCTAGTTCTCAAAAGATGGAACTATAGTTTTCTGTTCCCTGAAACCTCTGCCTAAATGTTTTATTTTTATTTTTTGGTCTGGAAGATTCTTGAGAAAGAAAAAATTATTTTTAAATTTTATGTTTTGGTCAAAGATTGAAGGAAATAAAATAGTATTTTTAGATCAGGAAAATGCTGTTGCAGAGGTAGTTTTTGTGAGGAATATCTTTGTATTGTAAATAGTTGATCAAATTTTTATAAAATATATAATTACAGGAGCATGAATAAAATTAATTGAAGCTTTTTATATAAAACATGAATCTCAGTCATGCCATGAAGACTTTCACATTCTGGGAGTGGAGATGGGACTTCAATCTGACTTTTTCTTGTTATATACAAAATGATTTTTATTATCTTTACGAGTCCTTTCTACAAAGTAGTAAATTGCCTTTCCCTGTTTTTGTTAGAGACAAGCCAAAAAGATGAAAAATATGTGGATGAAAATTAATCAATATTAAGCCAAGATTAGCATGTAACCAAACCCTAATCACTTAAAATCTAGATATATCCTCTAAAAGTACATCCATTATTGGAGTTGGATAAAAGAGAAGTATTAAGCATTATAGTACATTTGGTACCAATATTAGGGTTGTCCATTTGAGTCACGACTCTCATGATAAAATATGTATGAACATGACACAAATTTCAATTTAATTTAGTCAGATTTGTGTTGGTTTCGGGTTGAGTTACTCAACCCGTTTAAATATCGAGTTGTGTTTGTGTCAAACTCGTGTAAAAAAATCATTTATATAAGTTAAACATGACAAATATCTCGGATCTTATCATGTCAATATCAACTCATTTAATATATTAACCCGCTTATATACGAATTGCGTAAAATCAATATGTTTAACACAATACTAAACTTCTCGTAAGGACGGATTTTTTTATATATACCTAACCACCCGTAATATATAAACGTCCTCTCTCTCTCTCATAGGTGAATCATCAACCAACCCTAGCTAGCTACATAACTAAACTAATTTATGACTCATGTCTCCAATTCGGCTGTCCCCACCGTTGATTCACGGATTCAACCCCAAAATCCAACGGTTCAAAACGGCAACACATGTTAATACACACTGTAGCAACCAACAAGAAAGTAACGTTGTTGGCATTGTGTTCTCCGTCTAGATGTTTTTGTCCGGTCAGTACGGTTCGGATCCACTGATTAATATGGACCACTTTGCCCCTCAAAGCTAAGCTAAGAAAAGCCCACGCTGGCTGCTGCTGGTTTTTTTATGGTTAAACCATTTATTTACCTGCATTTAAGGCCTCTTCTGCAACAGCAACATATATAAATCTTTTTTTCATGTGGGCCTCTCTATCATCAATTCAATCTCAACCGTCCATTTGTGGGCCATCTAGAGATTTTTCTTGCATATATAATAATGGTGTGAATTTGGAAGTTGATGAACTGTGAGGAAAAAGAAATAGGTTTATAGGGTTGAATAGGATGGTACACGTGGACACAGCCCTTAAATGGAGGGACACATTTGGAGGTGAAAAATATTACTGAGAAAATTACTTGTCAAAGCAAATGGCAACAAGGAGATCCTTGGAAATCTTTGAATTGTTGCTTTCATCCATTTCAAGCAACCTTAAATTTGCAAATCCTTTGCGTAATGCATAAGTTTTTGTTAACCCATTTGCCAAAACCAATTCAAATCCTTTTGCTTTTTTTTCTTTCATCCATCGTCTTTATCAAGTGAATAAACATAGATTATAAGAAAACCGACTAAATCTTAGTCCATTTATTTTAAAAGAAAACGTATTAGTGCATGAAGCCGTTTTACATGCCAAATACATGTAAAACACGTGTCAGATTGTGATAAGTGGAAAATGAGTCGCATTCTATGTTTTTGGATAATTTTGGTTTTCAAGGAGATAGAATACACGGCTAAAAATCAGTTTTCCATATATTTCGTATGTATAACAGCTGCATGCATGAACTATTTCTCATTTTAAAATAAGTGTTCTTATTTTTCGTTTGAAAAAATGTAGTTAGGGAACAGTAACTAACTTATGATACTACTGATAATTTATGAATATTTTAATTCAAATTCTTGAAGTAAAAACTTGAATTTTGTGGTTTAGTTTTGCTCAATTTTAAGTTAAGAATCCCATAGATTATGGTTTCTTCTGGTTACAAGTTATAACAGTAATTAACGGCTAAACTGTTTGGTGAAGCAGAGAGAGACAGGCTTTACATAAAAAGCAGTAAAATGTAAATCCAAAGACACCAACGCCTAAAAACCAGTGAAGCATGTCTGCAAATTTGCATGCATGAGAGAGAGAGAGAGAAACAGAGTATTAAAAAAAACACCAGATGTGTCCTTCACATTAGGTATTGTTCAACAACACCACATTTCAGTACAGCAACAACTCCCACAGTACACAACAGTACCATGAGGTAATTTTTTTTGTCTACTTCATTTCTTCAAGATTTACAATGTGAGCCCAGAAAAATACTAATATTCATGGGTCTGCTTCAATTTGGGTCAGAGTCAAATATAAAAATTAACAACCCAAAAAAGAAAAATAGTAGGAGAAAAATCAGAACCAGAGAGAAGCAGGTCAGCAGCTTCATCTTCAACAATTTTCTCCCAAAAAAAAAGAAGGTGAAAAAACAGAGCATACGTAGAGCACATCTCGATCAGCATCTGAGCATGGACGTTAGAGATTCAAAAACATGTTCTTGGCAAGGAATGGTGAGACCCATGTCGTGGTTGAACCCGAACTCCTCCTCCGCTTGCTGGAGCAGGCTCTGGAACTCGGGTCGGGTCAAGAAAGCAATCGGAACTATGTACCTCGTCCTGTTTTCTCCGACGTAGACCACGAAATG
Organism: Pelargonium citronellum; assembly: GCA_036897665.1. Classification (NCBI taxonomy): domain Eukaryota; kingdom Viridiplantae; phylum Streptophyta; class Magnoliopsida; order Geraniales; family Geraniaceae; genus Pelargonium; species Pelargonium citronellum. The sequence continues at coordinate 6,926 of JAYMSZ010002623.1, forward strand.
GCCCTTGGGTACGTCCTCCGGGAGGCCATCTTGATCGAACCCACCTTGCTTCTTTCCCAAGCTAGAGCACCTCTTCAAGATCTGCTTGATCAATTGTGCCTGAGACAGCTTGTTTGATCTTCTAATGGCCATTTTAGTGAGAAACAGAGCAAAACAGAGGAAGGTGAGGTGAGGTGAGGTGAGGTGAGAGAAGGTGGTGTGAATGGAATGGGAGGTTTGTAGGGGTATTTATGGTGAGACCCTTTGAGTTTTTGAGAGAGAGAGAGAGTCATGTGGGGGCAAAAGACAGAGCATAGAGGTGTTTTGGAGAGAGCCAAAGCCAATCCCTTGGGCTCTATTTTTTTCTTGTTGCTCTTCCTAAGGACAAACATGGCCTTCCCTGCCCCTACAATTTTCTAATTTTTTCTATTTTGTGCACCAAATAAGTTGAAATTAGTTATTGTCTTTCACTGTGTTACTTCATAATTGAGAACAGGGAATAGTAGTAGCCACTGTCTCTGTAATTTGTATTATATTTGGAGTGTTTGTAATGTATGATATTGATATGTAATACTTTTGAGTAGTGTAGTTTTCTTTATGTATATATTTGTAGGAGAAAGGTTCAATCAGAGGAACAAAGCAACAGTTTTTTAAGTTACAACACTTTTGCTCTGTTCCCTCTTTTTGGGTGGCTTGGCTTCTTCATATTATTCCATCTTCCACCTCCATACTATATATTAACCCTTTATTTTTTTTAAAAATGATTCATGCATGTAAGTGTCATACATGCCGTCATACATGTAAAGCTGAACTTGAATTCTAGTCGTTCATCACAACTAACACACGATGAGACTCACTCTCCACCACTAAGAACTAAAATTGTCCAAAAACACAGCCAGCCACCAGCCTTACATGCCCCGAGTCTCCTCTAAATCAAGCCAAATAAGAGACTATACCTAAATAAATTTATGAATTTGATAGAAACTTTGTTTTGGTATAGTATAATATTTGAAAATAAATGTTGGAGGGTGGAATTAAAGGGATGCTCAGAAATATTGACTTTTGTGGGAGGCAGTAGAGGCTAATAATATCCAGATGTGGGCGTGGGTTTACAATATCGAGAAGAGAAGAGAACCGTAATTACTGAATTGTACCGAAAGTGTACCACCATTTTTGTAGTGATTGCTATATATGGGTGTTTTTGGTTATCTTGATTACTGGGCTCTTTGTTATGGCCTTGTTTTTTCTCTTCTCTTTCTGTTTGTTGTACCTATCAACTTTTAACTCACATAAATTCCAGTAACTTGCATGTAATGATATATTTCAAATATAAATATAATATTTAAAAAATATATAAAATTTCAAATGTTAATATAATAATGTTCGTTTGAAATCTTATGTTATAAATACTTCATTTTACTCAAACGCGGCATTTGTTTTAGGATGTCGTAAATATTGTATATTGAAGGCTATCTAATAAGCGAGCACAAAATTAAATGCCAATAGATGAAGATTTAATTCATCTTTGAATTAAGAGGGGGAAGTAGGGTTAGATAAGTGTTAGTTGCAATTTGGGACTTTTGGGGGTTGATTAAGTTTGTTGTTGAATTGAATTGATATCTAATACTTCCTCCGTCCCAAAATGAGTGTCCTGTTTGTTTAAATTTTTTGTCCCAAAATGAGTGTCATGTTTATATTTTTAGGTTATTATATCATTTTTTTTCCATATTACCCTTATCACTTATGCACTACATGAATTGCTAATAGGCAGATCTGAATTGCACATGAGGTGTAGGTTGGAAAGTGAGGGTAATATTGAAAACACATTAAATTATCTGGTAATCCTTAATTTTTGCAAAAAATAGAAACATGACACTCATTTTGGAACGGATGGAGTAAGAAACATGTTGAATTGCATCACGCAATCATTTTATACCGAATACAAAAGATATTTTCTATTAAGACCTTGTTTGTTTACTTAGGAATACGAAACATTTTGATAAAGCAATAACATTACAAACAACAAATCAATAACAAGTACGTACGCTTTAAAAAAAAAAAGTTTTACTCTATACAGACTTGTTAAATGTTCTATTTGGACCTTGTATTTTAAATTGTCTCTGAATTTAAAATGATAGATTACTATATTAGATAAATATCATCTTTCAATTTAGAATGATTGTATAATAGTAGAGTGTTGTGCCATGAATCAATAGTAAAAGATGAAATATTTAGTCCAAAACCGAAATCTTCAAAGCTTAGTAAGTATTTTGCTCATATCTCTTCCCTTTTCCTAAGATTGTAGAGGATTGAGATTTTTAAACTGATTTTAATCAAACACTTAGCCATTAAATTACTTCTGAGAATCAGCTGCACTTTATACCGTTTAAAAAAAAACTGCATCTTATGGCATTGACAATTGTATAGACCAAATTTTTGCCATTAAATTACTTCTGAGAATAAACTACACTTTAAGCATTGACAATTGTAAGGACTAAATTTTTACTTTACAACAAAAGTGACATTGTCTTGGTAACACAGGCTGCGTGAGTGGGAAGAGCGCTTGCGTTCGATCCCCACTCAACACATCCCTGGGGAGAGACTTAAACCTTAACCTGTGCCCTCGCCTCGAATGTAGATTAGTCTGTGTATGGTCAAAAGGCTTAAATGTGCATATCGCGAAAATGCGAGCCTGCTCAGGAACTCCATGGTCTAACAAAAAAAAAAGTGACATTGTCGTGTATAATAATAATTATAATATAATATAATATGAAGAGTTGAAGACTAGAACAAATGTTGAATCTTAAATCATAATTTTGACATTAGGGTTAGATAAGTGTTTGTTACAGTTTGGGACTTTTGGGGGTTAATTAAGTTCATTGTTTGCATCACACAATCATTTTATAACGAGTACAAAGATATTTTTCCATTAAGGACTTGCTTGTTGGTCAACAAATATAGGACATTTTGATAAATTAATAACATTACAAAAAACAGATCAATAACAAGTACATACATTTCCACAAAAAAAAAATTACTCCTTTCTAACTGGTTAGATATTCTATTCATACCTTATAAATTAGATTGTCCCTTAGTTCAAAAAATAGATTACTACATTAGATAAATATTAGAGTAAAATGGACATCAATTGACTGATATAAGAGTTATATCAGTTTCGCTTTAGAATACGTAGTTTAATACACTCATCACTGATAAACATATGAATTTTTGGATTTTTTTACTCAAATCAAAATTACATAGTTTTGATTAATGATAAGTTAATAAGTGTATTAAATTACGTAATTTTAAGTAAAACTGATATAACTCTTATATTACTCAATTGATGCCCATTTTAATCTAAATATTATCTTTCAATATGATAAAGTGAATTGAATGTCTTCTGTTTAGGGTTGTTGAGCCAAATAAATTTTAAGGTATGTGATGGTATAATCGTAGGGTGTTGTGGTCACAAGTTAGGAGTAAAAGATGAAATATCTAGTCCAAAATAAATTTCAACCTCTTCATTCTCCTGAGTATGTGTAGTGAGTATTTTGCTCTTTCTCTGAAACTAATATTCTCTTCTTTTTGCTAAGGTTGCAGAAGTTGGAGACAAATTTTTACTTTACAAAAAATGTGACATAATCGTGGATAATAATAATAATAATAATAATAATAATAATAATAATAATAATACATGAAGACTAAAACAAATCTTGAATCTTAAATCATAATTGTGACATTAAATATTATTTTTGCCAACCTCTATGTTTATGAAGTCTTATAGGTTTAATTAATTGAAACTCATAAGTTTGCCGTTATTCATTAAACTTTTAGATAATAAGATTTTGACTTTTGTAACTTTTTTTATCTCGGTACATTTTCTTACTTTTGTCTTCTTTTCAAAAAAAGAAAAAAAAATACGTATACACTTCTTTGCTCCATAAACATCCATAAAGTGCATTTGAGAGCTAACAATTGAAAGAAATGCCAAGGGATAATATCATATATGTATTCGATGGTGTCATTTATTATATATACAAAAGTAAATAAAAGTTATAGGTAGATTCATATAGCTGAACAAAAATTGATATTTATTTCAATCATAAAATTGTCACCTAATGAATCACACATACTAATGAATTTGAATCTCTATAAGAATCATTTTTATTAATTAATTAAAATATTTAAAGTTATAAGAATGGACATGGAACATTTCGAAGACCGCGAAAAACATATTTTACGGATAGCTTTTATTGAGAATTTGGTCATTTGTGAAGATTTACAGGAGGACAAATAGAGTGACACGTTTCATGACCAATTTTATGTGAAATTCATATATCGATTGTCCAAAGGTACTCTCGTAGTATTAATAATTATATGGGCATTACAGAACATTTTTTGTTTTCTAAATTTCAAAAGTATGAAAATTGTCATTGAACTGAAAGGCTGAAACAAAAACGAGGTGCGTATAAAGGTGAAGTGTAATGATTAATTAAATGGGTTGAGAAAGCAAAGGAGTGAGGTTGTGGTCCTTTTGGTAGGTTGTAATTGTATTGCTTCAGCACAACCAAAATGCCATAAATTGGAGATTTAATTTAATGAGAATCAACCCCTCTATCCCTCTGCATGTTCTAAGGCCTAAAACTCTCCGCCCTACTTCAATGCCTTACTACGGCTCCGTACGTACCCTTACCATCTCCTTCTTAGGGCTTGTTTGCGAAGTCTACTTGAAATGTCTATAGGAGGAGAGAGAGTCTATAGGAGATAAAAAGGAAGAGAGAGAGTCTATAAGAAATTTGGGTTGTGTTTGTTA
>JAYMSZ010002624.1:0-11717 GCA_036897665.1 Pelargonium citronellum
ATACAATTAAATTTATTTTTCATAATAATGATTAGTCAACATTAATAAATTATTTAGTGCGAAAACCAGAGCAAAGCTGGGTACCAAAACTAGTATTTTAATAAATCCGTAGGAGTGGTGTAACTCCTCGAGTTCTAACACAATTATATTTTTTGTTACCACGAACATAAGATATGAAATAAACCCATGTATTCAATGGATTAAATTGTATTTACGTAAATGTAACGCATAGAATTATATATGTGTTAACATGAGTGCAGTTGCCCAAACCTTAATACATTGATAAACGGCAAGTTTTATGAATATATATAACTTAATTTAGTTTATTTACTAACTATATATATGCATATTAAAATAAAAAAGTATCATGCAAGTCAACGTTAATTTTTTTTAATAGTATAAAACACTTTATCATGGTTTTATTGTTCACATGTCATGGATGTTGTATGTAAATTTGTTTGAGTATGAGTTTTGGACGAGGGAGCTAAAGGTTTGAGTAATTGGTATGACTTCTTAATGTACGTACAATGGTAGCACAATATCTAGCAGAGACACAATTTTATGTGTTGGAGAAACCACCTCCGACGTAAGTATTATACTATGGAAAAATTCGAACAACACCTCGTTATGGATAATTTTAGAAATAAAAAAATAGCGATAAATTATCAATATGAATAATGAAATATCTTCATTGTACAAAAAAAAAATTACACTTATAAACCAAGTTAATGACACAATGACATATCATGATCAGTTGTCAATGAAGTAAGATCTTATTTGATTTCCACCGGTGGAATGATTATACCTCCTAGTTGTGTTGTTCGTGGACGCTTGGTGAACTTGGGACTCATCGTGCCCTATAGGGTACAATCACTACGAGGTGGATTGGAGCCCGTATGAGCACTTACGGTTTGGAGTTGCGCCTTACTCTTTCTTCGTAGGCTTAGAAACCTTGCGTGTTTTTCAACCATTGCGGGTGGAGGAAAGTCCCCATGAGCGTCTAAACCAGCTATGATTCTCTCGCAAAGGCAAACAATTGTTTTTGAATGATTTATGCGAGTTTATTACTATTATTTTTATTGGACTAATGGGTATGGAGAAAAATGAGGTACCTTAAAAAAAGAAAGGCTTGTCGACGACCGTGAGCTGTAGACTAAATACAATACAAACAAACACGCCCTCTCTCTCTCTCTCTACGCAAGCCAAACACAAGCCCTGACCTCAACACAACGTCTGATTTTATTGAAAAACAATTTTGCCTCTCGAAACCAAACCCCTAATAGTTGGCGAGGTCAGTTTGGCCGCCAGGAAGAGGAGGTTGTGTTCCGATTTAGGTGTTCGTCGCCGATTTGCGCCGAGAAGGAGGAGGACACCGGAGAGGGTGCTTGGCCGGCTTCCCGGCAACTGCAATCAAACCAGGTGAAATTTATTTTCTTTTCATTTTCGATTTCTTGATTCTAACGCCCATGCCCGTTAATTTCTCACATACTTGACTCACACTGCAAACCCTACGAATAGTAGTATGTAGTCGAGGGTTAGGGTCACGATCAGGATCGGCCATTGTTGGTAGTTATTTTTTAATTTTCTTTCTATTTTCTCTGCATTTTACTTGAAATCTCTGAAATTTTATAATTTGATTTGTTTGTTGAAACAATCTATAGGTTTTGGACCTTTTGGTTAGTGTTGGTTCTTGTTGTTGCATGCCTTACTTTTGTACTTGATTCTGCATTATGGCTCCCAGAATGGTAACTTAATTCGGCTAGTTGGTTTTTCATCTATTTATCTGTTTATTCTGAATGTGTTTTCTCATTGATTGAGGAAGTTACTATTTTGCCCCATTCAACAAGGAATGCCGGCAACATTTTTATTTTTATTTTAATCAACTCTTGATAAGGGAATTACGGTACAATTTGAGTGCTCCTTTCTGTACTTTTGTTCAGTTTGATCTCCAGATCATTCTTAGTCATACTATATTTAACTTGCATGACTAGACCATTCACTGAAACAGTAGAGCCCCAAAGAAGGATATGTTTAGCATTTGTCACAATTAATAACTACTCAGCGGTGTTCTCTGGAAGGAATTTTATAGAAAATTTATTGACTGATAGGAGCACTAAGCTCAGGCCTGTTTTTATTTTCCTTCAAATTTCAAGGGATCTTTGTCCATAAGTTAAAAGATCAATTAGCATACACTGGCTTACTCTACCAGAGCCAGATGTACAGTACATGTCAAACAGGATTGCTTATGTTTAGTTTTATGGCATTTTATATGGTGCATTTGTTTTCCGGTCTGTGGTGGTGTGTTCTGAAGTGGTTTCCAGGTTATGTATGAATTTGGCTAGGTGAACTTGATGCCATTTGGGTGATGTAACTAATGAGGAAGAATTGACTGTGTGTTCAGTTTTAGGGTTAGTTCTCATTCTCTTCCTATGGGCTATATGGCTACATCCAGCAGGGTCCAAAGAAGAAATATCACTTATCCATGGGAGGGTTGAGGTTCAGGGAAGGTTACAGCTACTCTGCTTCAAAGTGTCGCTCACCTTATTTTGCATGCTTCATTCCTTGGTTCACTATGGATGAAATTATTGCTCAGGGGTTGGAGGTGTTTAAGAGGGAACTTCGATAGCGAGGGATGGTTAGGGATTGAATTACTATCATTTAGTTAAATAGGATAGTGTTGTCCTACTCGTTGACTTTTTGATAATAAAAGAGCTACATTTATAAACAACATTCTAAAGAAACTCTTGAGCCATCTCCTATGATATTTAAGTTTGATTTTCTGTTGTTTCACGTCCTGCTTATGTTAGTCGTGTGCTGTATTTCTGAAATGGGAATGCAGCTCATTTAGATGCCTGGTCATGTAAATCATCTCCATGATTAAATTCATTGATCTTGGAGTTGCTTCTGTATTATGATTGGATGGATTTTGCAGCTTAATTCCTAGATTGTGAACTGACCTGGTGAGTTTGTCTGATGGTGATGGTTAAATGCTGATTATTTTCTTCTCTGGTTAGGCACTGTATCTTGAAATACTGATTCTGATCTTCAATTGCAGATTAGCTCATCCATCAGAATTATTTCTAAACTGGTTTCAGAGATAAAATCACCAGTCAGAATTTGCAAGTACAATGGAGCCTATAGATATAAGTTCATCTGACAGTGAATTTGATATAGAAGTGGATACGTTACCTACGACAGGATCCACCAATTTGAGGGTTCTTCCATCATGGGCAGATGGTACAAGTGCAAATAGAACAGGTCTTACCCAGTTTTTCAAATTAAGAACCTCCTAGTTTGAAAATATTCATATATTATAAATCATGGAGTCATTTGTCAAATTTGCAGGTAATGGGAGACAGTCTCAAAAGGTTCCTTATTCTAAAAGAGCATCCGCTTCTAATGGGAGCTCATCAAATGTTAACCACCATTCCCCCATGAAACTCCAGTATCATCCAAGTACTAGTGCTGACACTAGAGTTTTTAACGTGAGAACAACCCGGTCAGATAATTCTAACCATGTCAAAGAGAATGGGAATGGAGCTCACCCTCGGACTGTCAATTCCCAAATATCTAATACACATTTGAAAGAATATGAGAAACTTTCATCACAAGAAGCGTTGAAGAGGACTCTTCCATCATCTCATCAGGCATCTGCATCAACTTCTAAATCATACAATCAAACTCGTGATACTTATGGCAACTCTTTCCACTTATCTGGGTCAAGTAGCAAGGGCAATACAAGGGATCATGTTGGTAGAGTCAATGATGATGAAATTATTATGTATGAGAATCGCGGGAGTAGAGTTCTTCCCCCATCTTTGGCGCACGGAAAGTCTTTATCTACTCCACAATATGCGAGTTCAAGTGATCCTATGTACCATTCTGGAGTGGGTCCAGATGGTGCTACGGGGACAGATGAAAGACTGATTTATCAAGCAGTGGTAGAGGTAGTCCTTGCAATCATTTCTTCTTATTTTTTCAGTTGCATGGGTATAATGAAATGTCTGTACCTTTTCCTCTTCGCAATCAATAATCTAATCCAATTTATATAAAGAGCTGCATTTTTCTTAGTGTCATCGAACTTATTTGATCTCTTAATTTTTAAAGTAATTGGCATATCTTGTGACCGCCAATATTAATAACTTAAGTGGCAATACGGATCACTAATAGGATTGTCGTAGAATGGTAATGATTTGGCACATGGACCCAGAGAAGCTATTAAACTACCAATCAGTAACCCTAGCTAAAAAGACCAAATTACACATGAATTTAGATTTGAGACTTTCTCTCAGGAAATGCTTTTCGGCTTTTAAATTGATGCAAATTGTGCAATACATAGAGGATGAGCCTGAAAAAGACAACCTAAGTTAAAAATGTAAATCACTGGTCCTTTTGCCTTGTATGGGAGGATACCTGTGGCTTCTATGGTGCTCCAATGTCTACCAAGTTGTGCTACTGCTACATAACCTTAATTGTTGGAAGTGATTGATAATATGTTTGTCGGAAGTACGTTTAAGTTTGGCATATCTATGTATTTTGCAGCCTGAGTCCTGGATAGATCAGACACCTATGTCGTGCTTACAGTTATATCTTTTTATATTATTATTTATCTCATTTTAGTGTTTACAACAGCGGGAAATGGTTGGGTTTGCATTGTTTAAACTTTGAATTTTGTTGTTTCAGGATTTCAATCAACCCAAATTAGAAGCGACTTTGCCTGATGGTCTTCTATCTGTCCCTCTTCTTAGACATCAGGTTTTTATATTTATCTAAGGTTACTAGTTCTTTAATGTATGATTGGCATTTGTATTGAACTTGCCATTCCACATTTTCAGAAAATTGCACTGGCGTGGATGCTTCAGAAGGAAACCAAAAGTTGCCATTGTTTGGGTGGAATTTTAGCAGATGATCAGGTCACTTATTTTTTTATTTTTATTTTTTATTTTTTATAGTTGCGCTGACCTGTCGATCTGGCCACAGGATATTTGTTTTTGAAGTCGTATACTTAATAGTAACATCTATCAGGACTCATTTGGCTTTCATCTCGCAGGGTCTTGGAAAGACTGTCTCAATGATTGCTCTCATACAAATGGAGAAGTCTTTGCAGAAAAAAACTAAGTCAGAAGACCTATGCGATCACAAAGCTGAAGCATTGAACTTAGATGATGATGACGATGACAACGGAGGTGAGAATTTGGATAAAGTAAAGCAGACAGGAGAGTCTGATAGTTTAAAACTTGCTTCTGAAGCAAGTACTTCTACGCGGGAGTTCAACAGGCGAAGGCCAGCAGCTGGTACATTGGTTGTCTGTCCGGCAAGTGTTCTTCGACAGTGGGCCAGGGAACTTGATGAGAAAGTTGCAGATGAAGCTAAGCTTTCTGTCCTAATCTATCATGGAGGCAGTAGGACAAAGGATCATATTGAATTGGCGAAGTATGATGTGGTTCTGACAACATATTCTATTGTAACTAACGAAGTCCCAAAACAGCCTCTAGTTGACGAAGATGATGATGAAAAAAATGGGGAGAAGCATGGATTGTCTGCTGAATTTTCTACCAATAGGAAGAGGAAAAACATAACAGCTGTTACTAAGAAGGGAAAGAAGGGAAGAAAAGGAATTGATAGTTCCTCTATTGATTATGATTGTGGTGCGCTTGCAAGAGTAAATTGGCTTAGGGTGATATTAGATGAAGCTCAAACAATAAAAAATCACAGAACTCAAGTGGCTCGGGCCTGCTGCAGTCTTCGTGCAAAAAGACGGTGGTGCTTATCTGGAACACCTATACAAAATTCAATTGATGATTTGTACAGCTACTTCAGGTTTCTGAGATATGACCCATATGCTAAATACAAAGCATTTATCAACGGGATAAAGAATCTGATATCGAGAAATTCAATCCAGGGTTACATGAAGCTTCAAGTAGTTCTGAGGGCTTGCATGCTCCGGCGAACAAAAGGTAGGTGCATTATTTTTATTATTTTAGTGGTTGGACGGGGTGATTATTTCCTTTTTCTATACTTTTGTTGGTAGAGTAAACGCTAATTTTAATAAAATCCTCTGCTATTGCTTGGATATTGAGAAGCTATGAAAGAAGTATACCTGGATCTTTCAAGACATTCATAACCGATATTGTTGGTTTTGATCTATTCAAGTGAATTTCTCTAATTCTTCCCCACCAGCCATTTGTTGTGATCGTAGTTGGCAGATTTCACCACTGGTAATGGTAGGAGTTTATTATACTTGCTTGGCTTCATCTTGAGTTGGTCCCCTTTTGTCATTCTTTGTATGAAATAGCACTTCAAAAATGAACCTCTTTCCAATAACAGCTTTCCATATATGTTGCCCTTTCAATGAGAATGTGAAACTACATGTTTTTTCACTCTTATGTAAGTGTGACCCAAGATGGAATTTTTGTATCCAATTCGAACCTTGAATCACTTTTCTGTTGAATTGACCGTTTTCATATTTTGTTTTGGGTATAGGAACATTGATTGATGGGGAGCCTATAATTCAATTACCCCCCAAAACCATACGCCTGAATAAGGTAGACTTCTCACAGGAAGAGCGGGCATTTTATATCAAGCTTGAAGCTGACTCACGCTCTCAGTTTAAGGTGATCTTAGTTCCATTTATTTATTTCCTCATGAATGAATTGAGTAGTTCTGCATTAGATTTTAAGTATTTTAATTATCTTTATATTTTTTTTGCAACTTCCAATAAGCATGCTGCACCATATTTCCTAATAAAGCCTTAATCCCAAATAAATTGTATATGGTGTTAAAGGCACATTATCTCAGTGCATTAGATCTCTTGAAGACCGAGCCCTGATCTGCAACATGCTTCTATAATTGTTACCTTACAGGCCTATGCTGCTGCTGGCACATTGAATCAAAATTATGCAAATATTCTTCTGTTACTTTTGCGTCTTCGTCAAGCTTGTGACCATCCACTTCTTGTCAAAGGATTTAATTCAGAGTCTGCTGGAAAAGGTTCTGTTGAAATGGCAAAGAGACTTCCTAAAGATATGGTTACAGATTTTTTGGATCTTCTGGAAACTTCCTCGGCCATATGTCAAAAATGCCATGTGAGTAACATTATATACTTCTCTATGCATCTTCATTTGGAAGCTTTAACAAATTGTTCATATGTACTTGGAACATTGATGTGCATTTCTTATGGAATACAGCCCTCTGATGTCATTGTTGCTATGGATACTAGGATTTTGGTAGGTTATGGCGTTATGTGTTGTCATTTTATAGCAGTATATTGCTAATTAGAAATGTGTGGGTCTAAGGGAGCTTGTCCACTCTTGTTAGGATAAAAATACTCTGACACGCTATGTTTCCAGACATTGAACTTGAGTCGTTGTCTGTACTTTGTTGCAGATGTACATATTTCCAATTTGATTAATGGTTGACGGCAATGGGGACTTACTGTGTAACCAATTTTAAATCATTGGCCTGACTTAGGTACTCGGGGACAAGTTTGCTCCATTTGGGGAATAGCTCCAAAGAATCAGTATGAGTCTAGTTATGAATACATGATGTTACTCTTAATATTGTTAGTTGGAATCTTTTGGAGTGTTGTATACAGTTGTGTCCTCTGCCCCAATCATCTCATTCTCAACCATGCGAGTTTTCAATCTCGTGTCAGATTATTTTTGAAAATTTTCACATAATTGCCCTTTATTTTTTTTACCATTGTGTAGCTAGCTGTTTTCAAGTGTCTCTCTTCTGTTCTTGGCCTTTTCTGTCATCATTTTAAGCATTGGTATTACAATTTCTCTCCCTCTTAGTCTTGTAGGTATATACTTTAATGGGAAGTATTTAACTAGCAGCTAAAAGAAAGAATGTGTCATTGCTTGACAGACCTATCTTATTCTTGTATTCATTGATTCTTTTACAGGATCCACCTGAGGACCCTGTTGTTACCATGTGCGGTCACATTTTTTGCTATCAGTGTGTATCAGAATATTTGACAGGAGATGACAATATGTGCCCTGCAAGGAATTGTAAAGAGCAGCTCAGCACTGATGTTGTTTATTCCCAAGCTACTCTTATGCGTTGTATCTCTGATGATTTTGATGGAAATCCCATGAATTCTCAATTTGGTGAGAAATCAGGAGTTCTGCAGAATAATTTCACTTCAGCTAAAATCACAGCTATTCTTGAGATTCTGCAATCACATTTACTTGTCAATGGTGCAAGTTCAGAACCGCCTAGTTCCTCAGGATGCAATGGAAATTCTCCATCTTCTGTTAAGACAAACAGAGAGAGTTCCCATTCAGGTGTTAGTGCTACAGTGCACACAACAGTGTATTCAAATGTGCCAGAAGGACCAATAAAAACAATTATTTTTTCCCAGTGGACTGGCATGTTGGACTTGGTTGAGCAAGAAATGAAACGGTATCTCATGCAATACAGGAGGCTTGATGGCACAATGACCCTTACTTCAAGAGACAGGGCTGTAAGAGATTTCAACTCTGATCCTGAGGTTTGCCCTCTACATGGACTTTTGAATACAACTTTCATGAGCTCAATTAGTGTGTGTACATATATGCCTTAGGCAAACTGAGTATTTGATAAGAAGTCTCTTCAACCCATAAAATTTAAGGGTATCCAACTGATTTAAGATATATGCTTGCATAATAATACATGTTACGATTTGGTCATGTTCTGCAGGATTAGTTTTGCCTAAATCCTTGTTCATGGAATCTAAGTGACTGGACTTTATTGCAGGTGACGGTTATGCTGATGTCACTAAAAGCAGGAAACCTTGGTTTGAACATGGTTGCAGCATGTCATGTTATCCTTTTGGATCTATGGTGGAATCCAACTACTGAAGACCAAGCTATTGATCGAGCTCATAGAATTGGACAAACTCGTCCTGTTACCGTAACACGCATTACTATTAAAGATACCGTTGAAGATAGGATATTAGCTCTCCAGGTACAATTACTTTTCCTGGGCACTACATGCACACTGTGAAGTGTTTATTTTCTGATATATCGTCCTCTGCGATGGTTGGTTACAGGAAGAAAAGAGAAAAATGGTTGCATCAGCGTTTGGTGAAGATCAAGGCGGAAGCTCTGCAACTCGCCTAACAGTTGAGGATCTCAAGTATCTGTTCAAGTTCTAAAAAAACTGCATGCTTGGTGTTCCTCTAGCCTAGGTTTCACTAACCCAAAGTTTCCATGGAAATGAGAAGGTTATAATATATGAGAGTCGAAAGAGATTGGTTGAGATCTTTTCTGAAGTAGAAAATCTGTGGCTTCCAACACTGGTAAATTAGGACTGTTAGGTGTTGGCATTTTGGGATGATACCTTATATGATTTTGAGGCCCAGAAAACCGTTTTTGTTCTGGGGTAGCATACACTAGCTGCCTGTAAATATTCTAATTATTTAGAACATTTAGTTTGTGTAGGTAGGTTATATAATGTTATTACCACCGTAATATATGTGATCAGATCGGGTTACTCTGCTGTTTCTTTCCTCCTCTTCTGTTCTCTGGTTTTCCTTTTTCTAGCAATTAGTTGTGACCATTTGTAAATATATATAGTTCACTTGAAAGCCTTTTCCTGTTTCCACCGTAAAGATTATTTGAGATCTATTAGGAGGTAGAAGTAGAGCCGGGAATTTGGATCCGAGCCTCTGGTAGGTCTCCCAAAATCTGATCCGACCAACTCGAACACAAAACAAACCGGAAATCACCGCCTCTAGGTAGAAGGCAAAAGTATAGAATGAACACCAAGGGTAGTTTCGCAGTTGGCAGCACAAACTGCGTGAGTGATAAGAGTGCTTGCGTTCGATTTTCGCTCAACACACTCATGGGAGAGCTGAATGCTTTAACTTTGAACAAACTTCGAATGAAGATTAGTCTGGGAGCCGTAAAACAGCTTAAAAGTGTCAATCGCAAGTATGCGGGCTCGCTCAGTAACTCCATGGTATTAAAAAAAAAAAAAAGAGTATATGAACTATGAAGCAAGTCAATAATGAATGGCTTCGATTTGAGGAACCAAAATTGTCTTAAATTTTCAATTCCAATTCCAAATCCAAAAAGGGAAAATGGAAGTTTGGAGGGATATGCAGTCCAGATGCAGCTGATGGCTGATGCAGAATTGGCTGGTAATTTTCTTAGCAAAGCCTTTCAATTACACATCACTTTAATTGATTCCCTCAGCTTTCTCCAATTTTCACCACCAAATTCTAACTTTTGTGGGCCTCTAAAGTGATTGCGCACGCAAGCCTAGGAGGAAGAGGAGGCTGGCTAGCTGGCAATCATTTTTTTTGTCTTACAAGTAACGGAATATCATACTCGAACTAACAATGTTTCTCACTTCAATTAGAAGCGTCACA
Source organism: Pelargonium citronellum (assembly GCA_036897665.1). Lineage (NCBI taxonomy): Eukaryota > Viridiplantae > Streptophyta > Magnoliopsida > Geraniales > Geraniaceae > Pelargonium > Pelargonium citronellum. The sequence goes on from JAYMSZ010002624.1 coordinate 10,358, forward strand.
CTAAACTCCACCTCACAAATTTCATCCCATACCGTCGACTAGGAGGCTCGAGCTTGAAACATAAAAAAAAATCAAAATAATATTAACTACTTGACCGAACATGTCTTGGTAGGCAAATAATTTTTCTACCCATAAAAATTACAGCATTTACATTTTGAGTGCTGATAAGTAGCTTTTGTTTGAAATTGGAAAAGGAAGGAAAAGTGAAGGGTAATAATTCCAATCTTTCGAAAGAGAAAAAAGAAAGAACCTTTGTAAAAGTCATGGCTTGAATGCACTCCAACTTAGGTAACACTAAAGCCAAAGGTACCCAACAAAAACCTCTTCCTATACAGTACTACTTGTTGCTCCTACTGATTGCTTGCTTCACTATCACATGTCCACCTTCCCCAAAGCTGGTGGCTCCCTCTTCCCCTCATCATTCTACCTCTCATTCTTTCTCATCAATCTCCATTTTCTCCACCCACCACTGTCAGTCGACAATTCAGATTTCAAATCGAGAGTAAGTCTCAGATTTCAAGTTGAATTCGGGTTTTAACAGATTTGTGCAAGAATATGTCTGGCTTAGTTTGTAATTTTCATGTGATAAATCGTATCCAGTTTGTTCCGGAAAACCTTGGGTTCAATTTTGAGACGAAATGGACAACTCAACCTCAATTAAAGACTTTAAAGGTGTTTATATGTATTTGGGGGTAAAGGTTTAAAGGAATCTATTGGATCATTTCAGGTCATGTTAAAATCAACTTTAGTTTCTCTTTTGACTGTCTAGGAATATCTCTGCCTATGGGAAATGTTTGACCCACACCTTAAACAACAACTACAACACACATGCTTAATAGTTAATCTTGTACTACATATGTTACTAGGAACCAACCCAAAAGATAAAAGATCATTACAATATTGGTAAATACCCTACAACTCACTACTTAAATTACTATTACTACAAAATAGACTAGCAAAACTCACCACCTTTACAAGTTGAGATCATACTTTTCCTCTCTTTTTTAGCAAACATTAGGTCCAAATCCCACAAACCCATTAGCTCCATCAAAAGAAATCTGGATTCCCTCCTGCTGTATATTCCCTATTATGGAAAGCCCCGATCCGGACGGAGCAAACGCGAAACAGAACGTTCCCAATTCGTCCACCGGTATGAGAAAGTTCCTTGCGGGCAGGGTCAGGACCGGCCCGCCCGAGAAGTAAAACGATACGGTTGGGACCCGAACCGACACAAACTCGAACAGATTATAACACGTGTCGAATATCGAGACCGCCGGGGCTCTAGGGAGGTTCCGGGTCTGATCCACGAACGCGTCCCGGAACGCCACGTAAGCCATCGTCGGGATCCTCGTGACGGCAG